>MU718706.1:6258-34811 GCA_026770625.1 Nicotiana glauca
GCTCCAAATAGCCCTTTACCCGGCCCAAAACCACCCCAAACCCGGTCCAAGTCCCCCAGCCTTTGAGAGTTTGAAACGACGTAGTAGGAGGATGATACTACGTCGTTTTGAGTTTTAATTTCAATTTAATCTTGGCCTTTTATCCCAGCTCATCCAACGGTCATCCTCACTTCTCCCATTTACATAATAATGTCCGAACAACCTAGTATCTCACCTTCGTCCCTTACACTGTCCGCCACCATCCGCCGCAGCCGGAAATCGCACCATGGCGGCGGCGAGTCTCCAAACCACCCCAAATCTTTACCACGGCTTCCTCTCCGCCTCCACATCCTCAATCCACAACCAGTTTCCTTCAAAACCTACCCAAATCACTCGAATCTTGATTTGAAATCACTGTAAATCGATTGCAAGGAACGGATTTACTGTAAATCTACTGTAAATTGATTGGACGAAGAGAAGTTAGCACTGCCATTTACGCATTGTCTTCTGTAAATCGATTGAACTGATCTTCTGTAAATCAATTGTAAAATCGAAGAGAAGAGAATTTACTAGGAAGAAGATGTGCACAATCATTGACGCACTGTAAATCGCACTGGCGTTGATGCAGCATCGAATTAGCTAGGGCGCACTGGCATTGATGCAACAGCGAATTAGCTAGGGCTTTTTGATGCATCAGCAAATTTGCTAAGTCGATTCTGGCGTTCATGCAGTAGCGAATTAGCTAGGGCTTTTTCTGCGAAGTCGATTCAAATGATTCAATGTTTTCCTTCAGTTATTTTCTAATTCTAATTGGGGAGGGAAACGGAAAAAGGTATCAAAAAAATTAGAAAGAAAGATTTTCTTTTCTTTGTGCGAAGGGAAAGTTAAAATAGTAAAAGATTAATTACAATTAGTAATTTTTAGTAGCTATTATTTTTTATTTCCGATAAAAGGATATATTTTACTGGCTAATGGTCATATGACGCTAATATTTAAGCTTAAAAAATTATTAGCGACCATTGTCTTATTGCCGCTAAATAATTACCGCCAAAGGTCCTTTTTGTAGTAGTGACCCTAGCGCCGCTACAGTGTCTCCGGTAGGGCGCCACCACTAAACCTCCTCAAAATCACATCCCTGAACCCCCACCACCTCCTCTCCACCAAACTCTTATATCCTTCTTTCCCTCGAATCCCCCTCAAGTTTTTCGAATTTTGGATAAACAATTGAGCCCTAGATCCCAAAACATCAAACGGGCAGGGCCTTAAAGATTTGAGGTCGAAATCGACTTTAGTCGTGTGTTTTCAGTTGAGAACACACGATTAAGGTCCATCTTAGCCAAAATCAAAGACTTCATGGAGTTTTGGGTTCAAAACTGTGGTCCGCCTAATTCTAATATTCATTTCGGTATGTTTTTTTTCACTTTTTCATTGTTCTTAGTTTCTTATATCTTTCTTCTTTTTTGTTCTTCTATTTTTTCTCGATTTAATTTGCATGCATTTCTGTTAATCCATTTAGGTGTTAATTGCTTCTTCCTTAGTCTATTTGATTAGCTTGATTTCTATCTTTCCTTTTAATTTTATTTTTTGGGCTGTAATTGAAGTCTTTGATTCATAATTTGTGCATAGGCTTTCCGCCTCATCATTCTTCTGGGTTATAGACCCAGACCCGGGCCCAAAGAAAGAATTAGCCCAAGTCGTATTTAAATTGGGCTTGTTGTTTTGAGTCAGGTCATTTTGACCCGTATTTGAGCTAGTTTGAGTATTGGGTCAGCTTAACCCATGAATTTCAATATAAATTTCAGGGTTGCAAAGGATAATTGGGGTAGTTCACTCAGAGAATCTCTCAAGTAACCACCGAAGATTACCAAGTCAGAAAATTATGGACTAAATAGTAAAAAGAAAAACTAAGAAAGGACTAAAATGAAAAACTAAACCCTAAAGCTGCCCTAGTAACTTGCCTATAAAGGCATAGTTACTTTAGACTCAATTCAGAGATTGGAGAGAGCTAAAAATATAGGGAAAAAACAACTGGCTGTATTGAGAAAGTAAAACACTGTTCCATTGAACTCTTATATCCTTCTTAGATTTGGTATGTGCTTTCATTTTTTGAAACTATCATCGACTTATTTTGGAGCTGAAATGATTTGAAGTTAGAGTAGTAGCTGTTTTTTTGGAGTTATTTGGTTTACTGGATCACTGTCCTGTTGAAATTAGGCTGCTGATCTGCTGTTGCTGTGCCTACTAATCTTCACTTTCTTCTTTGTTTCCTTTCTTATCCCAGGTACACATCTCCAAAATTTAAACAATGTTAATCTGAAAATTTAAAGTCGAAATGGAATAAAGTGTGTTGATGTTTGGCATCAAATTGTTGGTTCACAATTAGTTTTCAGTCTATTTCTTTCCCTTTTGATTCATGTTGTCCTTCGAGAATAATGTGTATTTACCTTAGGATTTAGCCATGTTCTATTTGAGTAGTAGTTGTGTTCATAACCTATCTTACTGATGATTTATTTCCTTTTATTCGCCTTGCTTTCTTTTCTCTAAGTATTGGACCTGAATTATGTTAATATCATTGATTCAAAGTTATTTTTTAATCATTAACCATGTGCTAGGTAAGGATTTCTCATTTGGCTGTTACATCTTTGGATCAAGTATGCAGAATGGGTAGGAATTTTCTTGAGATAGAATGTGATTTAATTATTTCAGGGTTGTTTTAGCTTGGTGGTGTCCATGATTGACACAAGAGTTTTTAAAAAAAAATATGTTTAAAGGGCTATAGGTGTAACTGTATGTTTTCAAATTTAAGAGCATGTGAGTTTGATACTAAATTCTTTGTATGTGTAAGGTTAATCAATTATGGATATAAATTTAAAATGCTGCATGTTACATTTGTACTAATTGGATTGCACAAGACCGTTCTATTAGTGGTAATAATAAAGTAAAACTAGAGTTGATAGCAAGGTGTAGCATAAAATAGGTTCTTCTTTCAAGTGAAGAACAGTTCGATGGTCATGTCTCTTTAATTTTGTATATTGCTTGGCTTTTGCTGAGGTTCGATTCTGAGCCTCACATTTACAGCAGTGTGCCCGCTTATAGTTGGCCTCATCTTGGGCCTGAATATCGAGACCACCTCAGTTGAAGAAGCACGTTTCTTTGTCCCTGAATAGAAACTTTGACAAGCGTAGGGCCTGTCACCACGCCTGGCAGCCTTTGGGTATATAACAAGTTCAAATCTAGGTGAAATAGGCATAATTTCCTTGAATTTCATTTCAACTAGTATATCTTTATCGGAGGCGAGCCATTTAAATAACATAAAATAGTTTATGGCTCTCCGAAGCCTAATTTAAAAACGTTTTAATTGACTTGAGGGGCACCACGCCAAACAAAATGACAAATTACGTGGCCCTCGTACTAATTTCACAACCTAGATATAAAATGATTAATACTCATAGATAAACCTTTAGGGCCATTTAAAATACAATTGTGATTGTGTATAAGTTCGCGTAGCACAATTACGATTTTTTTTAAAAAAATCGAAGTATGCGTTCGCCAACTTTGGCCAAACCCTCTTAATAATAATCAAGCGTTATTAATTGTGGATACGTCCGCGTGACACAATTTTGACGCGCCAAACAAATGGGTATACGTCTGCGTAACCTGTTTCAAGATAATTTTCTAATTTAAAGCGGTGAAAGAGGTAAAAGCACTTCTACAATCACTAAATAAATAATTTTATAAGCCAAGTATGATCAATATGACCATGCTAGAACCACGTAACTCGGGAATGCCTAACACCTTCTCCCGGGTTAACAAAATTTCTTACCCAGATTTTTCTGTTCGCAGACTGTATAACAGAGTCAATCTTTTCCTCGATTCGGAATTTTAAACCGGTGACTTGGGACACCATAAATCTCCCTAGTGGCGACTCTGATTTTTAGTTAAATAATCCTGTTTCGATTGTCACTTAAATTGGAAAAAACTCCCTTTATTATACCCTCTTTCGGGAATGTAGTAGAAAAAGGAGGTGTGACAAAAGGTTTCTTCATTACAAGTCAAGCTACCTTTCTTAAAAGCTAGCAACTTATAATGAGAAAATAGATCTTGCAACAAATTGGTCTTACTTAATTTTCAGGTGATTTATATCATGTCTAAGCTTATTATTTTCACTTCAGCCTTAGCATATTCTGTCACGATCCCAAAATCGACCCAATTGTGATGGCGCCTATCGTGAAACTAGACCAGCCAACACAATCCCAAATCTACCAATATTTCATATAAAAAAAAAGAACGCTTTAAGCTGATAGACCAATTAAATCCCATGAAATAAGTCTAAATAATAAGTGCAGAAAGAAAACATAAGCCCGACATCGGGGTGTCACAAGTCATGAGCATATACTAAGGCCTGAATACAACGAAGACTAACACAATATGGAAAAATATAAAAAAAAACAGTCTAAGGAAGATAAGAGGGAGAAGAGAAAGGCTACAAACACCATGCAGCTACCTTGTCGACTCCGAAAGACTCGCTGGGTGAAAGATCAGCGCTCCTATCACGATCCGCAACTCTTGGATCTGCACACAAGGTGCAGGGAGTAATGTGAGTACTCCAACTCATTATGTAATATAAGTAAATAAAGACCGAGCAATAAAAAATACATAATCCACGTCATAACAACCATAATAAGTACAGGATGTTTCCAAAATAGTAAATATAAATCAAGTTATTTCGTTAAAATCCAGTTTCAGTAAAAATCCTTTAAAAATGTCTTTCTAATAGTTTCAACAGAGATTCAATGAAGTTTAAAATAAAATGATGAAAATCATAAATAGCCCCTCGGGTAAGACATGTATCATAAAACGCCTCTCAGGCGTATCATCAATCAAAACCAACCCTTCGAGCTACCTCACAATCATTCATAATCAGTCCCTCGTGCAACATATCAATCACTTTGGGTACTTGCGCTCACTGGAGTGTTCAGACTACGGAGGGGCTCCTACAGCCCAAGCGCTATAAGAAGCCATCTCGTGACCTAACAAATCAGGCCCTCGGCCTCGCATATATCTCAAATCAGTACAACATGATGCATACCACAACCCGGTCCCATGATATCGTCACAACCCAAGCCCTCGGTCTCACTCAGTCAGAAACCTCTCAAGTCACTCGCGCTAATAGTAAAACAGGGTGCTCAGCCCAAAATATCATTTATAATATCAAAATTGAGTAAATGAGGCTGAATTATGAAATCAGTAAAACATAGCATGACACAGTACAAATATTAAAGCAAAACAATGAGGAATAGTAGTAAAAATCCCCTAAGGGTCCAAAAAACTTGGCACGAGGCAAAAATATGGCCTTCAGCCCAAAACATAGTAATACTTTCCAAAGCACAATAGCATTAAATATTTTTCAGTGAAATATACGACTTAATAGTCGTACAGGACGGACCAAGTCACATCCCCAACGGTGCATGCCCTAACGCTCATCATTTAGCGTGTGCGTCACCTCAAGGTAGTGAAAAGATGTGCAATCCGGGGTTTCATACCCTTGGGACAAGACTTACATTCATTACTTACCCTAACCCACACAAAACTCTAGCTCGCGATGCCCTTGCCTCTCGACTCGGCCTCCAAATGCTCCTAATCTAACCAAAATCAGTATCACATCATTAAAACACGTTAAAGGAACAAAGCCCATGCAAAAATTATCAAATTAACTCAAAAATCCCGAAATTGGCCAAACCCAACCCCTGAGCTCACGTCTCGAAATCCGATAAAAATCACAACAGTAGAATCCTTAACCCCTCACGAGTCTATACATACCCAAATCACCAAAATTGGACCTCAATTGATCCCTCAAATACCCAATTTGAACTCTCCAATTTCAAGCCCTAATTCCCCAATTTTATCCCTAATATTTCTACTAATTTCATGATTAAACAACGGGAAATCATCACACTTATAAGTTTTATGACTCAAGTTACTCACCTTGTTGTTAACCTTTGGATCCCTTCTCAAATTAGCCCTCAAAAAGCTTCAAGGCCATCCAAAAATGGTGAGGAATAAGCTGAAAATCGTGAAGATGGCCTTTTATACGTCTGCCCAGGCATCTCGCACTCGTGGCTCCCTTTCATACTTCTGCAGTCAAAATAACCGCATATAGGGTTTTCACTTAAGTCCAAGGGCCGCATTTGCGCCCAGGCACCGCACTTTCGGTCCGGCAGATGTGTCCAACACACTACACCTACGACCATCACCTAATGGCCAAATTTTTCATCTGCGGTATCCATACCGCATCTACAACCTCGTACCTGCGGTCCCCAATCCGCAGGTGCGGAAATGATAGAAGCAGCAAATTCAGCAATACCAACTCAAATCCAAACTCTCTGTCAACCACCCAAAATCCCCCCTGAGGACCTCAGGGCCTCAACCAAACATGCCAACAAGTCACATATAACCATTCAAATTTATTCCAACATTTGGAACACTCAAAACGACATCATACATCAAATCACCCTCTGATTCAATCCTAAGGATTTTCAAACTTCCGAATTCTGCAAATGATTCCAAAACCTACAAAACTTCATCCGAAAGATCTGAAATTTTGTACACATGTCCCAAATGACACAACGGACCTACTCCAATTTCCGGAATTCCATTCCGACCCCAATATCAAGATTTCCACTACCGACCGGAAAACGCTAAAATTCTCAATTTTGCAAATTCAAGCCTAAATCTACCACAAACCTCCAAATTGCATTCTGAACATGCTCCTAAGTCCCAAATCACCTAACGAAACTATATGATCCATAAAAACCAAATTCTAAGATCATTTACCCATAACTCAACTTCCGGTTGACTTTTCTAACTAAATACTCAACTTAAGAGACTAAGTATCTCATTCCTCTCTAAGACCACTTCGAACACAACAAAACCAACACGATATGATGAAATATAGTTGACCAACACACAAGGAAGAAGAAATGGGGAATAGAGGGTTGTAACTCATGAAACGATCGGTCGGGTCGTTACATCCTTCCCTCTTAAACATACGTTCATCCTTGAACGAGTCAAGAAACATACCTGAAGCGTCAAAGAGGTCTGGATATCTGCTCCACCTCCCTTGCTCGGTCTCCCAAGTAGCCTCATCCACGGGCTGACCTCTCCACTACACTTTTATTGAAGCTATACCCATTGATCTCAACTTTCGGACATGCCGCTCCAAAATAGCCACTGGCTCCACATCATAAGTCAAATCACCGTCTAACTAAACCGTTATGAAATCCAAAACATGAGAAGAATCGCCAATATACTTCCGGAGCATAGAAATATGAAATAACGGATGCACACTCGATAAGCTAGGTGGCAAAGCCAGCTCATAAGCCACCTCCCTAATCATCCGAAGCACCTCAAAAGGCCCAATAAATTAAGGACTCAATTTACCCTTCTTCCCAAATCTCATAACACCCTTCATGGGTGAAACCTTCAGTAGGACCTTCTTCCCAACCATGTAAGACACATCACGAACATCCCTGTCAGCAAAACTCATTTTTCTCGATTGTGCTGTACGAACATGCTCCTGAATCAGTTTCACCTTTGTCCAAAGCATCCTGTACCAAGTTTGTACCCAAAAGCCTGGCCTCTACCGGCTAAAACCAACCTATTGGATATCTACACCGTCTCCCATATAAAGCCTCATATGGAGCCATCTGAATACTCGACAGATAATTGTTGTTATATGCAAACTCTGTGAACGGTAGAAATTGATCCCATGAACCCCCAAAATCAATGACACAAGCGCGTAACATGTCCTCTAATATCTATATATTGCGCTCAGACTGCCCGTCCGTTTGAGGGTGAAAAGCTGTTCTCAACTCAACTTGAGTACCCAGCTCTCGCTGTACGATCCTCCAACAATGTGATGTGAACTGAGTACCTCTATCTTAAATGATGGAAACTGGGACACCACGCAGGCGAACAATCTCTTGGATATAAATCTCAGCTAACTGCTCTGAAGAATAGGCAGTACACATAGGAATGAAGTGTGCAGACTTGGTCAGCCGATCCACAATCACCCAAATAGCATCGAACTTCTTCAAAGTCTATAGGAGTCCAACTACAAAATCCATTGTGATACGCTACCACTTCCACTCTGGAATATCCATCTACTGAAGCAATCCACCCGGCCTCTGATGCTCGTATTTCACCTGGTGATAATTGAGGCACCAAGCTATTAATCCCACTATATCTTTCTTCATTCTCCTCCACTAGTAGTGTTGTCTCAAATCCTGATACATCTTCGCGGCACCCGGATGGATGGAATACCAGAAACTATGGGCCTCCTCCAGAATCAACTCCCGAAGCCCATCTACATTGGGCAGACATATCTAGCCCTGCATCCTAAATACCCCATCATCACCAATAGTCATATCCTTAGCATCATGGTGCTGAACTTTGTCCTTGAGGACAAGAAAATGAGGATCATCATACTGGCACTCTCTGATGCGATCGAAAAAGGAAGACCGAGGAACCACACAAGCTAAGATCCGATTGGGCTCCGAAATGTCCAACCTCACAAACCGATTGGCCAAGGCCTGAACATAAACTGCAAGAGGTCTCTTCCCAACAGGAATATATGCCAAACTGCCCATACTCACTGCCTTCCTACTCAAGGCATCGACCACTACATTGGCCTTCCCCAAATGGTACAAGATAGTGATATCATAATCCTATAGCAGCTACAACCATCTCCGCTGCCTCAAATTGAGATCCTTCTACTTGAACACGTGTTGCAGCTACGATGATCAGTAAACACCTCACAAGACACACCATAGCGACAATGCCACCAAATCTTCAACGTGTAAACAATGGAAGCCACTTCCAAATCATCAACATGGTAGTTCTTCTAATGTGGCTTCAACTTACGAGAAGAATAAGCAATCACTCTACCCTCTTGCATCAACACACGTCCAATACCAACTCTAGAAGCATCATAATATATTGTATATGAACTTGAAGCTGATTGAAGAACTAACACTGGAGTTGTGGTCAAGACAGTCTTGAGCTTCTGAAAGCTCATCTCACACTCATCCGACCACCTGAATGGAGCACCCTTTTGAGTCAATTTGGTCAAGGATGATGCAATAGATGAAAATATTTCTATCTATAAATCTCCTGATCCTCTCTCAGCCTGTGGGAACCAACAGACCGCATGATGAGCCAACTTAGAAAACCACATCTCATACTATGTAATATTTCTATCATATTGGCAAAGTTTCTCGAACTGTTGCGCAGCTCCTCTCGGAGAGACTCGGGTAAAAACTTCTCCAGAAAGAGAACGGAGAACTGCTATCAAGAAAGGGGTGCTATGCCAACCGGCCTATACCTCTCGTAAGCCTCCCACAAACTATGTGTAGCCCCGAAGAACTGTAAAGTAATGAACAAAACCCCACTGGTCTCTAGAATACCTGCGGTTTGAAGCATCTTCTGACACTTACCCAAGAAACCCTGTGCATCCTCACCCTCAGCAGTACTAAATTGACGGAGGCTGGAGTATCCTAAACCTCTCCAATCTGCGATGCTCGTCCTCTGGCATAACAAGAGATACATAGTCCTGAGCAATTGCAATCGGCTGGGCTGGAGGTGCCCCTGGTGTCTGAACTCCCTAAGCAACCTGCTCAGGTGTGCGAGCGGCGGGAGTCTGAGTGCCTCCCCCGGCCTGAGAAGTAGCTGCGGCTGTAGTAACTGAGACCGCCTGAGCCAGGACAGTGCATATTAATACAACTTGAGCTAGGGCCTCTTGAAGGCCTGGAATAACAATAGGCACATCCGATGCCTGAGCTAGTCCTACTGAAGCATCCGCAACTGGGACCTGATAATGAACTGGGGCGGCTGGTGGATCTGCAGGTGTTGACCTAGATGCAGTGCGGGCTACACCCCTGCCCCTACCACGATGTTGACCGCGTCCTCGGCCTCTAGTGGGCCTAACTGGTGGTATTGGTGGTCGTCTATCCTTACCGGTAGCACGTGACTTCACCATCTGTGAGGGAATAGAATAACAAAAGTTTACTTACCAGAATTAATAGATTTGCACGACAGGAATTCAAGAATATGAAGTTTTTCCTAAATGTTATGCAGCCTCTCGAAGATAAGTACAAATGTCTCCGTACTGATCCACAAGATTCTACTAAACCCACTTATGACTCATGAGACCTAAGTAACCTGGCTCTGATACCAACTCTTCACGACCCCAAAATCGACCCGATCGTGATGGAGCCTATCGTGAAACTAGGCCAACCGACACAATCCCAAATCAACCAATATTTCATATTAAAAAGAATGATTTAAGCTGACAGTCCATTAAAATCCCATGACATAAGTCTAAATAACAAGTGCGGAAAGAAAATATAAGCCCGACATTGGGGTGTCACGAGTCACGAGGATCTACTAAGGTATGAATACAACAAAGACTAACACAGTCTGGAAAAGTACAAAAAAAACAATCTAAGGAAGATAAGAAGGAGAAGAGAAATGTTGCAAACGTCATGCATCTACCTTGTTGACTCTAAAAGACCCGATGGGTGAAAGATCAACGCTCATTATCACGATCCGTAACTCCTAGATCTGCACACAAAGTGCAGGGAGTAATGTGAGTGTGCCAACTCAGTAAATAATAAAAGTAAATAAAGACTGATCAGTAATAAACACATAATCCACATCATAACAACATAATAATTACAAGATGTTTCCAAAACAGTAAATATAACTCAAGTTATTTGGTTAAAATCCAATTTCAGTAAAAATCCTTTGAAAAATGTCTTTCTAACAGTTAATGTTTAAAATAAAAAGATGAAAATCATAAATAGCCCCTCGGGCGTAACATCAATTAGAACTAACCCCTCGGGCTACCTCACAATCACTCGTAATTAACCCCTCGAGCAACAACATATCACTCACTATGGGTACCCGCGCTCACTGGGGGTTTTTAGACTCCGGAAGGGCTCTTACAGCCCAAGCGCTATAACAAGCCATCTCGTGACATAACAAATAAGCCCCCCGGCATCTCACATATCTCAAATTAGTACAACATGCGGCGACGTGCAGTCCGATCCCATGATATCCTCACAACACAGGTCCTCGATCTCACTTAGTCAGAAACTTCTCAAGCCACTCGGGCTAATAGTAAAACAGGGTGCTCAGCCGAAAATATCATTTATAATATAAAAACGGAGTAAATGAGGCTGAATTATGAAATCAGTAAAACACAACATGACTGAGTATAAATATTAAAGCAAGGAGTGAGGAATAGTAGTAAAAAGCTCTTAAATGTCCAAACAACATGGCACGGGGCCCAAATATGGCATTCAACCCAAAATATAGTAATACTTTCCAAAGCACAATAGTATCAAATAGTTTTCAGTCAAATATGTGGCTTAATAGTAGTACGGGACGGACCAAGTGATAATCCACAACGGTCCATGCCCCCACCCTCGTTATCTAGCGTGTGTGTCACCTCATGGCCGCATCTACGCCCAGGCACCGCACCTGCGGTGTTCACCTGATGGCCAGATTTCGTATCTGCGGTCACCATACCGCATCTGCGACCTCGCACCAGTGGTCCCCAGTCTACAGGTGCGAAAATGACAGAAGTAGCAAATTCAGCAATACCAACTCAAATCCAAACTCTCCGTCAACCACCCAAATCCATCCCGAGGCCCTCAAGACCTCAACAAAATATGCCAACAAGTCACGTATCACCATTCAAATTTATTCCAATCTTCAAACACTCAAAACACTATCGGAACATCAAATCACCCTTGGATTCACGTTTAATTATTTCTAAACTTCCAAATTTCGCAAATAATACCAAAACCTACCAAACCTCGTCCGAATGATCTGAAATTTTACACACACGTTACAAATGACACAACTGACTTACTTCAATTTTTGGATTTCCATTCCGACATCGATATCCAGATTTCCATTGCCGACCGAAAAACGCTAAATTCCCAATTTTGCCAATTCAAGTCATAATCTACCACAAACCTCGAAATTACATTCCAAACATGCTTCTAAGTCTCAAATCACCTAACGAAGCTGTTCGAACCATAAAACCAAATTTTGAGATCATTTACCCACAAGTCAACTTTCAGTTGACTTTTCGAACTAAATAATCAACTTAAGAGACTAAGTGTCTCATTCCACTTCAAGACCAATATGAACACAACACAACCAACACGATATGAAGAAATACAACTGAACAACATACAAAGAAGAAGAAATGGGGAGACGTGATTGTAACTCATGAAACGACCGGTCGGGTCGTTATATATTCGTATAAAATACTTGCAAGATTTTTTTATTTTTTTTAATTCTTATTTTTTAGATTTGTATTTATTTTAATTGGTAGGTTATAAGTTACCAATTAACTTCAAAATATGTCATATTCATAAACTAATGTACTCAAATATGTTAGTTCAAATTATTTGACGCATATAGATAAGGAAAGACAAGGAAAATTTGCGACCCTTCTTTATTCAGTGGTAAACGTGTCTTGATGCACAATCGGGTTTTGCTCGCTCTTTTCTTATTCTTTTTTTTTTTTTTCTAAAATCCAAACATGAGATGGCGCTCTTTTGTTTTAAACAAGTTTAAAGTTGATATTTCACCATGGCTCTTTCAATTTTTGTTATATAACTTATCAAGAGAATATAGCTTGCACCAATTTTCTAGATGCCAATAACTTATGAGATTTTTTTTTATAATTTCATCTAAATGATAAAAACTAATGCAATTCCATGCAGTTTATATTTCTTATAAGTCAATTCATCCTTAATTTGGAATATAAAGATTAAATTCCGTCACCCCCAGTAAAAAGAGCCGTTAGCAGCAAATTTGAAACTCAAAAGTTAAAAATCAACCCGGGGACCCTTGTCAAAACTCGAGGTTCGGACCAAAACACATTCACCCACAAGTCCAAATATGTAATTAGTTTCGGAATCTGATCCCGAATCAAGGTCTAAATTCCAATTATACAAAAAACATCCCTAGTTCTACCCAAACCCCCAATTTCTACCGTGAAAACCCTAGATTTTTGGATGAAAATTGATGAAACACAATGGGTAATTGTAATAAAGTGGTTTAGAATCATATACCAACACTCTGGGGAAGAACTTGCTTCTTGAAAATCTCCTCTAAGATTCTTTGGTTTTGAAAATATGAAAGAATGAGAGACTCCCGTTTTCTATTTTGTTTTTAAAACACTGGATAGTCCTTCTTCGTGTTCGCGAAGTACCTGTCGCGTTCACGAAGCATTGCGGCCAGAAGGGCGTTCGAGTTCGCGAAGAGTTGCTTGCGTTCGTGATGGTCTTTTCCCCTGACCATCGCGTTCGCGAAGAACAACTCAGAGATTTCCCAGCCCACCTCCTTTTTACTTTACACGTTCGTGAGATGCCGGTCGCGTTCATGATGAACAAACTCCTTCCAACCCAAGTTTCACTTCGCGTTCGCGAGAGTTGCTTCGCGAACGCGAAGCACAAGGTATCAACACACCAGAAGCTGCAACACATCAAAAATTTCTATGTTTAAAAGCATCTCATACCTCCCGTGTGTAAACGGCCAAGCCGAGTCCACAAACAAAACCATCATTCAAAACCTAAAGAAGAAGTTGGAAAGAGCAAAGGGAAGATGGAGAGAAATATTACCCGAAGTGCTCTGGGCATATCGAACAAATCCAAAATCGAGCACAGGAAAAACGCCTTTCTTCCTGGTATACTGTGCCGAGGATTTGATACACCACCAAGAGCTCGAGCAATGAGGCCATCACTACTACTCTCGAACTATTAGATGAAAAGCGAGAAGCCTCGCTGGTCCGAATAGCCGCACAAAAACAGAGAACCAAAATAGATTACAACATAAGAACAAATCTCTGACATTTTGGAATCGGGGAATTGGTCCTAAGGAGAGTCACCTTGAACACTAGAAATACTAATGAAGGAAATCTAGGTCAGAATTGGAAATACCGTACCACGTCCTCGGGATCGTTGGCAAATGGTCCTAAAAACTCGACACCATGGAAGGTGAACAACTTCCAAGAAATTGGAATATATCAATGCTCAAACGATATTACTTCTAAAAGCTCAAAGGCTTTAGGTTTCAAATGCATGCGTCGTACTCTTTTCCTTTGATTGGGTTATTTCATCCCAAAAAAGGGGTTTTCACCAACAAGGTTTTTAACGAGGAAACATCTATATGCTACCTAAGGAGGACTCAACAAGTATTCAAGGCTTCTCTTCAATCAGCCTCGAATACTGGGAGGCATCCCCCGGAATGTCACCTTCTCGAAAAAGCCAAGACGTGCTAAATGGGTTCCCGATAGAAAAATGATGTACTGGGCTAAATGGTCGAACGAACCATGCCCGTATAGAATAACCAAGCCCCGGGCAGCGAGAACATGCATACATGTAACAAGTAATCAAATAATACTTTCCCCTCCGTTAAAGCATTTAGTGTTTCAAAGAAGTTCGTTATTTTTTGCAAAAAACGGCTCTAGAGCAAAAAAAAAACGTCCCGAACACTCAGGGACTAGCGTCAAAAACTCGAAGTCGTATGAACTTCGAGTCGGAGCTTCAAACTCGTAAGACCTCAATGAGGCAACATTAAGTTAACAAAATGGTTCCAGAGCCAAAAAACATCCCGAACACTCGGGGACTAGCATCAAAAACTCGAAGCCGTATGACCTCCGAGTCGGAGCTTCAAACTCGTAAGCCTTTAATGAGGCAACATCAAGTTTACAAAACGGCTCTAGAGCCAAAAAAAATCCCGAACACTTAGTTACTGGCGTAAAAAACACAAAGCTGTATGACCTCCGAGTCGGAGCTTCAAACTCTTAAGCCCTCAATGAGGCAACATCAAGTTTACAAAATGGCTCCAGAGCCAAAAAACATCCCAAACAGTCGGGGACTGGCGTCAAAAACTCGAAGTCGTATGACCTCTGGGTCGGAGCTTCAAACTCGTAAGCCCTCAGTGAGGCAACATCAAGTTTACAAAATGGCTCTAGAGCCAAAAAAGGTCCCCAACACTCGAGGACTGGCGTCAAAAACTCAAAGTCATATGACCTCCGGATCGGGGCTTCAAACTCATAATCCCTCAGTGAGGAAAGATCAAGCTTACAAAATGGCTCTAGAGCCAAAAAATGTCCCAAACACTCAGGGACTGGCATAAAAAACTTAAAGTTGTATGACTTCCGTGTCGAAGCTTCAAACTCGTAAGCCCTCAACAAGGCAACATCAAATTTGTAAAAAATGGCCCCAGAATCAAAAGCATCCCAAACATTCGGGGACTGGCATCCCGAGAACTCGAGGACTGGTGTCAAGAAACCTTCAATGTCTTGGGGTTTATCGCCAACCGCCACCTCATCGACTTGTCAAAAACCCGAGGCTATAAGACCCTATGTAGGTAGCCTCGGTCTCGTAAGAACTATATAAGGCAATGACAATATTTTTAAGACCTCAAGCAACGTATGAACCATACTTATATGAAGTAAGCAAAAACTATATGACCTCAAGCAAGGCATGATCCATACTTGTACCAAGTAACCAAAACTGTAAGATCTCAAGCAAGCCATATACAAACTTGAAAGACCTTTTAAAAGGCATAACCCCAATCTAAAGTTAATGCTATATATCGAACTTATAAGACCCCTAAAAAGGAAAAACCTTGATATAGATGCTGAACTACTTCACTCGTGGATCGAAACGCTCTAGCCAAACACAATGACTACAGTCACAAGGTTGTACCAGCAAAACTAACGCGACTCGGGGATGCCTATCACAGACCTTCAATTACTTTGAAAGTACTTCAAAAAGAACCGGTTAAACAGGCTACCCTTGACATAGGCAAAAGATCTTCGACCATGTCAGCTCCAAACTATAGGCTTCGAGATACCACGACACTGAGCAAAACCTCCTGAGGTGCTCGTTCATCACCATATAACGACTCGCAATCGAGGTTTATATCAAATCGCCGAAGAGTCAGGCAAACATAATTTCAAAAGGTCCTTGATGATGAAAAAATAAATCCTATATTAGAGGTCGTACCGACCCTATGCATAATAGCCACTGCTTCCAGCCCATATAAAAGGCTGTACAAACCTAATGCATTAGACCCACTGCCGCCAGCCTATATAAAAGGTCGTACCGACCTAATGCGTAAGAGCCACCACCGCCAGCCTATATAAAAAGTTGTATTGAACTAAAGCATAAGAGCCTAAGATGCCAACCTACATTCAAAGGTCATAACAACTTAACGCGTAAGAGCCTAAGTTCCAGCCATAAATTTAAAAACTTAAGGGTCGATGAGCTCGAGTCGAAACCCGACTCAAAGAACTGAACCAGAAACAATTAATTGAACAAGCCCAAAAGCAAAAGCATAAGATCCTAAGATGCCAGTTTACATTAAAAGGTCACACCGACCCGACACATGAGAATCTAAAAATCTATGCAAATAGCCTCAGGGCCGACAAGACACACTTACAGGTCGATAAACAAAGAAAAACCTAAAAGCTGGTAAGATAAAATTGAAACATGGCTCGGGGCTCAAGACCCAAATGACCAAATTTTGACTATTGCAAAATGCTCGACGATCGACTTTCGACCATTGTGAAATTCTCGGCGATCGACTTTCGACCATTGTGAAATGCTCGACGGTAGCAAGAACCCAAGGGTCTAAATTTAAGACCCACAACTTCGGATCAATTGCTAAATGAATGACGCAAGTCATTCAAAGGGAAAGAAGAAAGAGGTAAATATTTGACACGTATATAAACAAAGATTCATAAAGGTATGATTTCAAAGCCTACATCCGAATCCCTTACAAAGGCAGAAAGCAAATAAAAACCTTAATATATCACCGAAGTTACACCTTCGATGGCCCCTCAGAAAGTACGCTTTCAACAACTTCGGCCACAACCTCCAGTTTCCCAACGGCCTCCTCCCCTTCAGGGACTTCACTTCAATCTTCATCACCTCCTGAATCACTAGTCAACTCATCTTCAGAAGGAAGCAAGGTCGCAACTTCCTCTTCCAAGGTCTTCACAATCTCAATCTCGGCGATTAAATCAATGCCTCCCGTGTATATTCCTCCAGTGTCTGTCGCCGAGATTCTAACCGAGCATGTGCTACTAGGAACATAATCAGTCACACCATGCCACTCGATCCGCGGTACACCCGGCATAGCTAACGTGACTATCTTAGCATGACCGTCTAGAATAGCACGACACAAAGATAACCAATCCATGCCCAAAATGGCATCAAAATCCACCATGCTCAACAACAATAGATCCACTCGGGTCTCCAGACCCCCAATAGTCACCACACATGATCGGTACATACGGTTTACAATAATAGTATCGTCCACCGGGGTGGATACATGAACAAGTAAAGCAAGAAACTCTCGGGGCGTACCCAAATAATGAGAAAAGTATATGGACACATAAGAATAGGTGGAACCGGGATCAAATAATACAAAGGCATCTCTGTGGAAGACTAAAACAATACCTGTAATGACATCATCTGAAGCAATAGATCTGTCCTACCTGGAATAGCATAGAAACAAGCTCGACCACCGCCTGATCGACCTCCCCCTCTGGTGGCCCCTTGCTGCCTGACCTCCACCCCTAGCTGGCTGGGCGGGTGGTGAAGTGACTGGAGCAGAAGTCGAGGGCTGACCCCTCTGCTGAAACTGACCATCACGAAGTCGAGGGCACTGCCTCCTCATATGTCCAAACTATTTGCACTCATAACAACTCCCCAGTGCTAAAGATGGGGACTGCAAGGAACCCCTGGCACCAGAATGACCAGTAGAAGGACCTGGCACGGAAGAACCCTGGACTAATGGGGCACGAGATGAACTCTAAGCCGGGAGGGCGCTAAGTGAAGGCTCGCCCTGCTGAGACCCATAATGACTACAACCTGAAAATTCCCCGCAATACTCTAGATGGGCCAACTGAGCAGGCCTCAAAGACCGACCTTTACCATGTTGGAACTGTCCCCTCGAAGTTGCACCACTATAACTGCTCGATCCATGAGGCCTCTTGGCCTCCCTCTGCTCTCGCTCCCGACGGCAAAATATCTCAATCTCACGAGCAATATCCACCACCTCCTCGTAGCACCCAATACACTCTCTCTAGTCATCAGAATACGGAGATGGTAGTTAAAGCCGTCCACAAATCTCCTGATCCTCTCACGATATGATGGAATCATCCAGGTGGAATGAAGAGCTAAATCAGAAAACCTTATCTCATACTGGGTCACGGTCATATCTCCCTATGCCAACCACTCAAACTGCCTACGCAACTCCTCTTTACGGGACTGCAGTACATACTTCTCCAAGAAGAGAGTGGAGAATTGCTTACAAGAAAGGGGTGCTGCCCTGAGAGGCCTACGCCTCTCAAAATCCTCCCACCAAGTAAAGGCAGCCCTAGTAAACTGAAAGGTGGTAAATGCCACACCACTAGACTCAAGAATCCCTGTCGTACGGAGCATCCGCTGACACTTAGCTAGAAAACCCTGGGCATCCTCGCCCTCAACACCATTGAATGACGGAGGCTGGAGTCTACCAAAACTCTCAAGACGACTTTATTCTTCATCCGGCATAGCTGGTACAATGAACTCCTGAGCTAGTACAACCGACTGGGCTGGAGGTGCCCCCGTGTCTATAGTCCCTGTACTACCTGCTCAGGTGTGCGAGCAGCGGGGGTCTGATTGCCTCCCCCCGCCTGTGAAGTAGCTGTTGCTGTGGTGGCTAAAACTGCCTGATCCAGGCCAATGCAAACTGACAAGATCTGTGGCAAGGTCTCCTGAAGACCCGGAATCACGATGGGCACAACTAGTGCCTGAACTGGTGCTGCTGGAGTCTGATCCGGAGCTAGGGCAGCTGGTGGATCAACAGGTGCTGCCCTTACTGCTCTGCCTCTGCCACGACCACGACCGCGTCCACGGCCTCTAATGGCCTTAGTGGGTGGCACTGGTGATCGTCCGCCTTGTCCGTTAGCGCGAGTCCTCACCATCTACGAGAGAATAACAGAAGTTTAGCTCTCGGATCATCAAGTTTGCGAAACAATAATTTCAAGAATGTGAAGTTTTTCCTAAAAGGTTCTGTAGCCTCTTGAGGATAAATACAAACGTCTCCGTACCGATCCATGAGACTCTACTAAACCTGCTGATGACTCGTGAGACCTATTAACCTAAGCTCTGTTACCAACATGTCACGACCCAATTCCCAAACCCGATCGTGATGGCGCCTCTCGTGAAGACAAGGCCAGCCAGACCAAATCTGAATACTTCTTTTAAGCAGTTACACGCTAGAAACAATTATTAAACATGATATAATAGCCATAATTTGTGGAAATAACGATGACAATAGAAGTAACCATCCCGACACAGCCCAAATCGGGGTGTCACAAGTCATGAGCAACTAAGAAATCCATATACAAGTCTACTGAACACTAAATTCGATACAATAGTCCTAAGAACATGAAAATGATAAGATAAGGGAGGCACAGGGGCTGCAGACGCCAACAACTACCTCGTAGTCTCCAAATCACTGCCCAGACTGGATGATCAGTACTCAGGAGCGGACTCTGTGATGCCTATATCTGCATACAGGGTGAAGGGAGTAATGTGAGTACTCCAACCCAGTGAGTAATAAACATCAATAATGACTAAGAATAAGAAAGCACCGACAACACAGAGTAATCTATAATGCGGCAGATAAGACAAGTAATACGAAAGAATTAAACCAATGAAAACGAAATATGATAATTCTACAACAGGTATGCAGTTAAGTGACAAACAGTTAAAGAAAGTTGACACATATAATAGTAGCATATAGTACTCGCTGCGGCATGCAGGCCGATCCGTATATCGCTGCGGCGTGCAGCCCGATCCATATATCTTGTTGACGAGGCTCACTGGGGGTGTGCACACTCCTGGAAGGGCCCCTTATGGCCCAAGCGTAATATCAAGCAAACTCGTGGCATCAAAATCTTGGCCCTCAGCTTTATATCAGTATCAGTATAACACTGTTGCGGCGTGCAACCCGATCCCATAGTATCTTCACTTCTGGCCCTCGGCCATACTCAATCCAAAAATCACATAAGCCCCTGGGGCATTAGTAAAATAATAGTTCTCAGCCGAAAATAACATTTAATAAATCATTTTAGTTCTAAAACCGGGTAAAAGTGGCTGAGTTGTAAAATAGTGGAAAAACAGCACGACTGAGTTCGAGTAGTAAGTCAAAACAGTGAGGAAATAGTGATAAAAATCCCCGGAGGGTTCAACTAGTTGGCATGAAGCCCAAATATGACAATCAATCCAAATCATGATGATAACAACCAAATTACAGTCAAATACACGGTAAGATCATCAATCGGGACGGACCAAGTCACAATCCCCAATAGTAAACGACCTCACGCTCATCACCAAGTGCGTGTCTCACCTCAATATAGCACTACGATGTGCAAATCCGGGTTTTAAAACCCTCGGGACATCATTTACATTCATTACTCACCTCAAACCGGCTACAACTCTAGCTCGCAATGCCTTTTCCCCTCGAATCAGCCTCCACGCGCGTCGAATCTATCCAAAACCAGAACAAATACGTCAGAAAATTCTAAGGGAACAAAGCCCAAGCGAAAACAATCAAAAAATATCAAAAATCCCGAAATTAGCAAAACCCGACCACCGGGCCCACTTCTCGAAACTTATAAATTTTCAAATCAACGGGTTCCTTATCACTCCATGAGTCTATGCATACAAAGAACACTAAAATCGGAGTCCAAATGACACCTAAAATCACAAATTAAAATTCCAAAATTCAAAGCCCTAATTCTTCCATTTTTGTTCAAGTTCCATGAATTTCCAGCTAGATTTCACAATAGAATCACGTTTTAGGTTAAAATCTTACCTCCAATCGATTCTCCTTGATTCCCTCTTGAATCTCTCTCAAAAAGCTCTTAAACTACTCAACTATGGAGGAAAAATGGCTCAAAATTGCGGATGAAATATTTTATAAAATTTCTGCCCAACTCTGCAATTCCTTCATCGCGATCGCGGCCCAAGCCTCGCAATCGCGAAGTGAAAAATTTCTAAGACCTCAAAATACACTATACGAACATGATGCCTTAACTGTGAACACGATGCTTGCTTTCCCAGACCTATGCGAACGCGACTCCACTGATGCAAACGCGAAGAACAAAACCACTGGACCCCCAATTACTCATACGCGAACGCGAATCATTGCACGCGAACACGAAGCACTAGATCAAGGCCCTCCACAAACACGAGAACTTGAACGTGAATTCATAATCCAAACATAGGCCAAACCAATTCTCTCCTTCACGATCACGAGGGACCTCACGCGATCTCCAAGGCTAATTCTTCTGCAACAGCTGATGATCAATTTCTGCAACATTTCAACATGGAAAATGGTCCGATTGACCACCCGAACCTCACCCGAAGCCCCTGGGACCTCAACCAAAAGCACCAAAACATCCTAAAATCCTATTCAAACTTGTTCCAATCATCAAAACACCTCAAATAACACCAAAAACGTCAATTCACATCGCAATTCAAGCCTAAGTTTTCTAAAAACCTCCGAAACACGCTTTTGATAAAAAACCCAACCAAACCACGTCCGAATGCACATCCCAAATGAAATAACGAAGCTACAGAAACTCTTAGAATTCCATTCCGACCCTCGGATCAAATTCTCACCTACCAACCCGAAATCGCCAAAATACTAACTTTGCCAATTCAAGCCTAATTCTACACCGGACCTCCAAAACCAATTCCGATTATACTCCTAAGTCACAAATCACCTCCCAAAGCTAAGCGAACCATCAGAACTCATATCCGAGCCCTCTAACACATAAGTCAACATCCAGTTGACTTTTCCAACTTAAACCTTCTTAAAAGAGACTAAGTCCATCATTTCTTACCAAATCCACTCCGAACGCAAACTAACCAACTCGATCATATAAAACATGGATAACGAAGCATAAAGAAGCAGAAATAGGGGAAACAGAGCAGTAACTCATGAGACGACTGGCCGGGTCGTCATAGTAGGAGACCTAGAAATTTATATTTTGGATTTTTACCACGATTTCGGGCATGGAATTAAGAGAAAATCATATATTTGAGTTTGTGAGTTCATGGGTAAACTTTATATTTGAAAATTTTCAGAATCCGGGCACGTGGGCCCGAAGGCAATTTTGTCAACTTTTCGATCGAGGTTAGAAATTGTTATAAATTGGATTATTATGAATAATCGAACATATATTAATGGATTTTCATAATTATTGGCTAGTTTTGGAGCGTCGTGCATCAATTTAAGTCTTCGGAAAGGCATAGAATGTTGGTTATGGAACTTCGGATAGAGGTGAGTCTCCTTTCTAACCTTGTAAGAGGGAATTATCTCCATAGGTGAATTAATTGGTTATGTGCTCCTATTTGTGGGGGCTACGCATGCACGAGATGAAGATAGTCCGTTTGTAGCTACTATTATGTTTAAGTCCGGGTAGTCTAGGGCCCAAAAGCATGCTATACTCGGAATATTGGTAATCTTATTGACAATTGAATTTCTTAATCCTATCGAATTGGAAAATGAATTTCTAAAAGGATTAAACTTTATTTTCTTAAATCGTTAAAGAGAATTGAATTTTATTTGGATAAATTTTCCCAATAAATTCTTAACTGGTTGTTTGAATATATATATCTATGTGTGTCCGCGTCGCATGTATGATTCACAAGAGGGGTAATAGATGCATCTATGGTTCGCGTAATTCGACCCTCGGTAGTGCACATTTTACATTTATATTGGATCGGGTCGTACGACCTCGGCATGATATGCGCATGCTTGTAATGTTTGCCTGAGATTTATAAATATTGATATTTGCCTTTCCTGGCCGGAGATAAATTGGTAAAAGACGATGAAAAGTAAATCTTTGGAAATCCATTATTATTTGAGAAGTTGTTTAACTGCTATCTGGCTTTAAAAGTTTGTAATTGCTTTATAAAATCCATAATCTCCTCATATTTTTACAAATATTATTATTCGACCACTAGTAAGTGTCGAAGTCGACCTCTCGTCTCTACTTCTTCGAGATTAGATGGGATACTAATTGGGTACACGTTGTTTTCGTACTCATACTACACTTGATGTGCATTTTTATTGCATAGGCACATGCATCACTAGTGGCCTGATGGGCGTTGCAGCACGGTTGATACGGAGACTTAGGTGAGCTGCACTTCTTGAGACAACCTGCAACTGGCAGAGTCTATTTCAGATTATTGTAATTGTTTTCTGTCCAATATTGTATTCCGGACGGTTGTTGTATTACATTATTTCCTAGAAATTGCCCATACACTTGTGACAACGGATTCTGGATGATTATGGGATATCTCGTATTATATCTTGTATTAACTTCATAACATTCATATTTGATTTGAAATGATTATATTTTACTACTATAATTGAAGGAAAACTATAGTTTTCAAATTATCAAAACGAAAATTTAATTAAGTATTTTGGTTGGTTTGCCTGACAGCGGTGTCTGGCGCCATCACATCCCATAGTGAAATTTGGGTCGTGACAATCTCCTTGAGCTGCTAGCTTCTAAAAGAATGGAAGCAAAATTTGGGGATAGTGTGGAGCTATCTTGTGAAAACCCAAAAGCGAATGAAGAGGCATGCTGATCAAAATCGTCGCTTTGCTGAATACCAAGCAGGAGATAAAGTGACGGTCAAAATTCCAAAGCAGTAGTTGTTTGCGGGGTTCCATGACCCTTGTCTATTACAAAAATACATTGGACCCTTGTCCATTGAAAGGCGCATTGGGAAAGTTGCATACCGGGTGGATTCCCCAGCTTGGTGAAAAATTCATCTCGTCTTCCATGTCAGTCTTCTGAAACCTGTTGGGGAAGACATGGAGGATCCTTCGTGGGGCCAAATCACAATACCAAGTACTTAAGGCCCGAATTCAACGGGGAAAAGGCGTGCTTTAGTTATTCTTGATGATAGCTTAAGGAAAGATCACCAAGTGTTCTTGGTGAAATGGCAGGGTTGTGATGCAGAGGAGAATACTTGGGAGAGGGGAACAAACCTTAAAGCCTAGAAGAACCTAATTGATGATTATATTGCAAGTAAGGTGTCGAGGACGTTGCCAACTCAGGTGCGGAAGAATATCATGGGCGGCTTTCCAGCCATGTCCCATGACCCTTTGGACACACCCTGTGGCATCCTAACAAGCCTCCCAACGTCTAGCACCAGGGACGGCCCCGTTGTCACGTCCCAAAATCCGAGGAGCGCGACCGACGCTCAACCGAGTAAACCCGACTGAGCAAGCCTGTTAGATTTTATTATACCCAACCTAGATCATGAATAACGAGGGAATGTTATCCCTTTTAATCAAAACACTAAACAATCTTCCATTAGCAACTTTCATTTCATTTCCGTTAATGCCTTCATTCATAGTTTACAAAATATTACAAGTTTACAAACTTAATGAAAACATGTTTGTCAAGTACAAACTTTTCTAGTGCGGACCCCCAACATTAACCACCACCCACAAACAGTCTACGGAGCCTCTAAGTACAATAGATGAGAAATATGGAAATGCCGGCAACAAGGCTCCGACTATACCTTAAAACATGATGAGAAATGAACAAAAGATACATGACATGACCCTGGGATAGAGTGGCTCTCACCAAGTCTGCTGGGAAGAAAATACTGCTGTCATTGGCTGATGTCGCTCGCTGAGGAACCACCTGTATCATAAAATGATACAACGACCTCGACAAAAGGGATGTTAGTGCCGTCGAATAGCACTAGTATGTAAGGCTAAAAATCCTCTTTCAGAATAGAATAACCATACAAGCAAAGAAAATACAAAACAATAAGTCAAATCAACAATATACTAGCATCCAACTTGAAACATGTAAATCTTCTTGTTTACGAAAATAATATATATAATTTTTGGTTGGGAGATCACTAGCACCGATATGAGTTATACCACCGTCTTTATTAGCACGGAGTCCGATCACGACCCGACCATCTAAGTCGTCCCCTTAGAGACATGTACCACAATAACAAATTTCTAGTTTTTATGATTCCCAGCACAATACCACCATGTGTGCGGCATGGCGTCAGATCACAGCCCGATCGACTAGGTTGTCTTCCCACATATGTCATGTGGGTTGGCGTTACAAATTTACAAATGTTACCAAATTCATCCCAATTAAGGGGAATAACCACGATCCACCCCTACACCAGCACATGTAGTTTCAGGTATGAGCCTTATGACCCACCCATCCTCAGTTTTGCTAATGATACTCCCAAAAATATTTTTAATTTGATTTGAGATTTGCACACAATTGTAGTATAATTACAAGTATACGAATATATTGTAGACACAACCATGCTTACCTCAGTACCTCTCACATTTTATGTTTTTATAAGTGTCCTCAATCTCCCTCGATAACAGTATTTTTTTGGCCCTTTGGGCCTTTCACAAGGTTCATCTTTTTCATGGCACGAAGGCCGCATTTGGTTTTCGACATTTTCATCCCTTTATCTCCAAGGATCACCAACCAATATCAATATACCAAATATTCCGGGAATCATATATTTTCGAATCCAATAGAAATAGAATCATCAATCATAAGGGATTCTTCCCAAAGAGGAACATGCCAACCAATAATTGAAATACACATTGAAGTTATAATCAAGAAATTACCTCAATTATCCTTGAACTACCCCTTTTTTCCATCATGACAAATGCACAATTTCAACATTGGAATGTGTAAGGACTAGCATTACTTTGAATGTATTTATGAGGCAAAGCATTATCTAAACAGCCATTTATGGGCATAGTTCAAGTACAAGGCTTTTAGGCCATTCTACTTTTGGAAGTTAGTTCATAAGAGTTGAGACTTATTTCAAATTTTGTTTCACATTTCCTTATTCGATTCATTTCCAAACATCGTTAAAGTTTATCAACAAATATGTTCATTCAATCAAGGCATTTAGTACACATAAGAGCAACTAGGAGCATTTAACAGATCGAATTCTTCTTACCCAATTAGTAGACTATCCTTCATTTAAAATGTGACTCAAGGCTATACCATTTTGGTAGTCAAACCACACTTAAACATATAAAATATTATAGAATTCACTTCCGAGAGAGAAAGTTTAGTCTACATACCTCGATTGAGTTTTCCTTAAGTCCTACTATACCCCGAGACTCTTAGCAACGTCAATCTTTCGGGAACATGACAAATTGAACCACAAATTAGAGAGGTGATCATAGTTCTAGATCACTTGAGCATATTCTCAAACACTAAGTGTGAATTATGCTTTTAAAAACCATTTTGTGAAAGATTCTACCATCTCTCGTCCCATCCTTAGCTCAATGCCTCACAACATACGTTAAGAATTTATGTATGCAAGAAATGCACTCCCATCCCCATGGATTATCCTTCTAGTAGTCTATCTTAGTTATATCTAGTAATTAAGAGCTTGGGTTACAGAACTTACCTCTTAGGAAGAAGACCTGGGTGCCTTTCTTGACAAATCTTCAAGGTCTAAGCAAGATTTTTGGAGAAATATTGATGAAGAAACCCTTCTCCCTCTAGGAACCTCTCTCTCTCTCTCTCTCTCTCTCTAAATGCATTAGAAAACATGCCTAAAATGAAGGGTAGTGTGTAATATATTGACATGGGGTCGGGTAAGAAAATTAGAAATTTGGAGCCCTAGAACAGATCTGCGATCGCATAAAGGACATGTGGTCCGCAAAATGGATCGCAAAAATGGTCCCAAAAATTGAACACACTTACTGGGTTTGCGGCAGAAATGTGGTCCGCATTCACGTTCTGCGGTCGCAAAATGCACCGTTGAACTGCCCTTCACAAAATCCCAAAGAAATTATGCAACGACTATGCGGTCCAACATTTTGGTTATGCGATCGCATAATTGACCACATAGTTGACTTCAAATTTGGCCAACACACTGACTCACTTTGCGGCAGAAATGCGGTCCGCATACCTGATATGCCACCGCATTATCGACCGTAAAATTGGACTTTTTTTGAAAAATATAATTTCTTGACTTTTTAATGCATAGCTTAGTCCAAAAGGGTCAGAACCCGGCTCGCAAGCTTGCCGCAAAGAATTTCACGAATTTCTAACACATATTCCTAACTTGGCACTACGAGATCTCGATTTTTGAGCGAAAAACTTTACGAGGCCTTACACTCATTGTCTTGGTTGTGCCAAGTGACAAGCGCGCATGTGCCTCTGTTGCCCCAACGATATCCCTCGCCAGCGCCCAACCGCAGGAAAATGCCAACAGCACCGCACGCGCAGACGTGATGCCAAAGACAAGGTTGCTGAAAATGAATATATTTCTACCTTGTAGAAAACTAAGTCTTTTTCATTGTAAATATAAAGTAATTTTATTTTATGGACTTCCATTATGTTGCTCTAGCTTAGTTAGGTTTGTCTTGTAACTTTGGTTTATTTATTTTAAGCATTATTAGGGGGGATCAAGTAATCAAACTTTCTAGCAAGCAAACAATTCTCTGTACTGGTGTCTCTCCCCCTCGACACAGTGTTGCTTTTTTATAATAGCTTCCATTAATGCAATCAAGCTTTCTGTCATTCTTAATTCTCATTTTTGTTCTCTCAATTGCTCTTGACATTGATTTTTCCGTACGGTATTGACAATCTAGTCTAACGTAAGGTGACCTCATCAGTTGGCGGATAGTTACTGCACTGATGACATCAATTTCTTAGCCTTACGTCGCCCTTCCAAAGACAACCATGAAGGCGCCGTGTAACATATCACGAGCAGCATTAACAGAGGAAGCAACAACCACTGGCTTACTGCCAAAGTGAAGTAGCATAATTGGACCTTGTTTAGAGCTGTCAATATGGGCGGGGTCGGGTTTGCCTAGTCCAGCCCATGTTGGCTTAAGCAATTGACGGGCTGGGTTAGCCCAACATTTTGATGAGCCTTATAATGGTCAGCCCACCCCGGCCCTATGTGGGCTGCGGGCCCCCACGGGCCGGCCCATCATTTTTAAAAAATATAATTTTATATTTTTTCTTTAAGTTCTAACAAAAAAAAGATAATTATTTAAAACTTAAAAAAATCTTATTGGAAAAATTTCACAAAATTTAATATTTAACTTTTTATATTGTTCCAATATATTAAAATAAACACTAGAAAGTAAAGGACAAGATCATTTCATAACTAAATTTCAAAACATAAAGCAAACTATTCAAGAAAACGTCCATGACGCTTATGGGATATCCAACACATGATCTTCATCAAACACATTTGAATCCGCTTGTTATATGATTGTTTTAACATCTTCACTTTCATCTACATTTACAATTCGTTTGCAATATTAATTAGTTAAATCTTAAGAATAGTTAAAATTTTAAAACTAATTAACGTTTCAAGACTTTGATCTTTTAATATGATGAGCTTAAAACTTTAAGCTTGGGATACTCTGCTTAT
>MU718710.1:1397-11906 GCA_026770625.1 Nicotiana glauca
GTTTAATGAATTGGAAACTAGACTCATATATATTCAATTTGGTGGGTAGATCACCCCGTAATTCCAAGTATATTGGGAGAAAATCTTAATAACATCTGACCTAAAGTTTAAGTAAAACTATGAACCTAAGTTGCGACAACTTTTGTCGACTTTTGATTCATAAATTGTTTGACTTCAAAACTTATGATACAGATATTATATGATTCAAATAACTTAAAACATGACCTCCTGATTATATTAAGCACCTATAGGTTTACTCGAAAATATGAGTTACAACATCTTTGATTCGTTTAACTTCTAATACTTGTTAATCACCCTTATGCACCCTTGTATCACTTAAGATCAATAGGATTAACTTATTATCATCTCAAGGATAATTCCTTCTTGGATTTGTGTTATCTAACTTATGGCATGAACTAACACATGTGGATATGGGTTGTAACAATCTCGTCTAAATCATCCCAAAATTTCTTCTTGACCTCCTAGTTAAAACCTACCTAAGGAGCGTATGCACTAACCATGTTTACAGTAAATCCACCAACTACCAACTTAATACTCATAAAACCTATCATTTACCCTCAAAACCTCAACTAGGAGCTCCCTAAGGTCCCTGTCTACTAGAATACCAACCCCATTCTTGCCCTTTGTGCTCCCTGAGTACCATAGTTTCAACCCGTATACATCTTGTGCCCTAGCCCTTGCATCTAGTCTTCTGAACACATGCTATGTTGATCTTCCTCTTCTGAAGAATCTTAGCTAACTTTATAGACTTCCATTCAACGTCCCAATGTTCCAAGACCTAATTCACAACCTAGAGGCTTTCTTACCCCCCTTCCCACCCTTGGACCCCATCCCAAACCCCGCTCAAGGACATGACCCTACTCTCTCAATGTTCACTACCGCCACTATAGGCAAAAGGGATTAGGAACGAAGGACTACAAGCTACGAACCTAAGAGCTAACAATAACTCAAAGGAGTGACTACGAGAACAGAAACACTTAGAAAGAGATAAAGAGATAAAAACCTGTCTTTACGAGTTCAGATCAGTAATTTTCTTATAAACCATGTTATAGGTCTATAATTAATAGTTGTAGATACCATGCCTATATGATTCTGTTAATCACTTAGGCAAATATGTGGGGTTATTAATGATTCTGAGGTCTAAAAATATTTGATATCTTACTGTCTGAAAATGCCCAAATTCAAAGCTTCATAAAATCAGTAGGCAAATTAGTAGGCAAATCAGTAGGTCACGATGGCCGCTTTAATAAAATTGTTGTCTTACATTCCATTTCTGCTCATCTAGATATCCTGCCTATAGCATCCTAAATTAACAACGTTTACGGATTTAATTGCATGCATTTTTTATCTACTTGTGGAGGTTAATATGAGCCCTTATTTGCTTCTTACATGATAGTCCTATTTGAATTTTGTTTGTCACCCAGCTTTTTCTCATTTTAAGCAACACATGTCAGTCTAGAACCACCCTGAATAGAGGTCCTAAATACCTCCAGTACCATAGGTAAGGGATGGGTAGTGCACGCATATGGTACAGTTTAGAATCAATTAGTGCTCTTAAGTAACAACTTAAAGATAGTAAAGGAAATTATAGCCCATGCGCTAATGCTATGAGTAAAACCCCGACTTGAAGGAGTTGCAAAGCATTGTATGGAATGACTTATAGGCTAAAAAAACTTAGGACCACCCCCTATACTCTTGTGTAAAAATAAGTTAAATATTGTATCTGTCCAAATCATGTCCTTCCCTTTTAAGACTAATTCGCTTAATTTAAGTTCGGCTAGAAGCCACCGTTGTGGAACTCGAGGGGTGCCTAACACCTTCTTCTTAAGATAATTTTGAGCCCTTACCCGATCTCTGGTGATGTAAACTGGTTATATGAGTTAATTTCTCTAGGTTCCCTAATGTACCTTAATCCGTTAGGTGGCGAATTTTCAAATCCCTTACCCCGTTCCAAAAGGAAGGGAGTTGTCTTAGAAATTTTGAAACCCAATTTCACGAAAAAAAGGGGGTGCGACAGCATGTCAACTCTTGTGGGTATGTCTTTAGGTTCTTACCATAACGAACTTGTAAGTTAATTAGTGTTTAAGCATGTTTTTAATACTTGCACATCCCTTCCCATTCTATGTGAATTTATTTGTCTATCCTTATTCATTTATGATCTCCCTTCCCTGCTTTATCACTTTTGCTATGGAAATTGACTTATCTCCTTGTTTTTCTTTTCTTAAATGTCTTTACAATTATTAAATATTACATTTCATCGTTATTAAGCATGCATATACTTGACAACGTGTAGTTTTCTTTTGCATAACTCCATGCTCAACATCATATTCCACTCATGAGTACTAATACCATCGCGGTGCTTGATGAGTGTCCGCGCTCTTCCTAAAATCACCTATTAATTTGGAAATGCTTATTTGCGGTTAAACTAGTCGATCAGCGGTGCAGTCGACGTTTTCGTGCCTTTCCCTATCAAGTTGTCCTCTTGAGGGTACCAGTCTAGACTTCTATAGAAACCTTGCTTGGGTAATAACTGTACATGCATCATGATCAAACCTAGCATGAGTTACTATGGTATTAGCATAGTAACCCTTTAAGAAAGCCTTTTCCAAAGTCCACCGTGATTTCTGTAATCCCAACGGGCATTATTTGGAGAGATAAATGCCGACATGCTAATCGTTAATGTGTAAGTAGTCTAATCCGGAGGGGGCAATGGTCTAACTCTGTTTTGTTTTGCAGAAATGAGGCACGAAGTCCTCAAGTTCAACATGGTTCAAAATATCCCACCTTGCTGTTGGACATACGCGACCTGGGGAACCTGATTGATGGAGCCAAGAAGGACAAGTACGGAGAAGGTCCTTCTGCGACCAAATAGATTAGGATTAATGTTTTATTTCATTCTAGACTCGTTTAGGCTTTGGTTGTAATAACGCACACGCCATTAGTGACTCTTTATTATTATTGTCATTTTATTAGAGATTGGGTTTATTTTTCATATTAATGAAATGAGGCATTATCGACATTAAATCTCCCCAAATCTACTTGTCGCTAGGCTTACCTCGAGCACAACGAGGTTCCCCAAATTAGGACGCGAATTTATAATTCCTCAATAGGTGTTTAAATACTGCATACAACCTTTTAATACTCCCCACTGAATTTTTTACCTTTTTGTTTTTCTTCTTTTCTTTATTTGTTTATTCCCATCCCGTAAGGTTGGTTCGTGCACACTGGCATCATCAGAATACCTAAAGGTCCTCCACATCCTCCTCTTCCAAGTGATCCTAAAAGCAAAAGAAAAGCCAGAACATATGATACAATGCAGTGCAGTGGTTGAGGAGGAGGAGGAAGACCTTACCATTCATACGGTGGAGAGGGGAGCATTTCTTAGGAACTGGATTGCCACTCCATCAAAGGCCAGACAAGTCCCGGGGTAGCATGGCTAATAATGTTATTTGAAAAGAAAAAAGTCTTTTGAGCATTTTGTTTTAAAAAAAAAATCTTTCTTTCAGCATTTTTTTTGGAAAACATTGTTTTGAAGTCATCTATCCGATATTTTGTTTAACGTTCTAGCATTTATCAAATAATATGATGTTTTTTTATCATTATCTTTTATATCTTTCTTCTACAACATTAATATTTCTTACCTTGATGAACCAACGACCGTGACATTTAATGAGACAATGCAACATAAGAATAGTCACTCGAAAGAAGAGGATGAGATACCTGAGGAAGTTATCAGAGAAGTTGAAAATTTTCAGAACAACCCTAAATCCAATCTGGACGAAACCGAGGCAATTAATATGGGAGATTCTGAAACCATCAAAGAGACTCGCATAAGTATTCACCTATCACCGTCAGTGAAGGAAAAATGAACTCATTTCCTGAAAGAATATGATGATATTTTTGCATGGTAATTTGATGACATGACTGGCCTAAGCACATCCATAGTGGCTCATAAGTTGCCTACAAATCCAATGTGTCCGCCGGTGAAGCAGAAACTCAGAAAATTCAAACCAGACATGAGCCTAAAAATCAAGGAAGAAGTCACTAAGCAGATCAAAGCCAAAGTCCTTAGGGTAGTCGAGTACCCAACTTGGTTAGACAATATTGTACCAGTTTCGAAGAAAGATGGGAAAGTCAGGGCATGTGTTGACTATCGGGATTTAAACAGAGCAAGTCCTAAGGACGATTTCCCACTAACATATATACACATTCTGATCAACAATTATGCCAAGCATGAACTCCAATCCTTTATATATTACTTCGCAGGTTATCATCATATTTGGATGGACGAAGAAGAAGTAGAGAAAACAACCTTCATTATACCGTGGGGAGTGTACTTCTACAAAATGATGTCATTCGGTATAAAGAATGCTGGGGCTACCTACATAAGAGCCATGATGACCATCTTCATGATATGATATATAAGGAAATAGAGGTATATGTTGACGACATCATCATCAAATCCAAGAGGGCCACAAATCACATAGTAGACTTGAGGAAGTTCTTTGACAGGCTACGAAGGTACAATTTGAAACTCAACCCCACAAAATGTGCATTTTGGGTTCCTGTAGGAAAATTATAGGGATTCATCATCAGTCACCGAGGAATTGAGTTGGACCCATCAAAAGCAAAAGCTATCCAAGAATTGCCACCACTAAATAGCAAGAAGGACGTGATGAGCTTCCTAGGGCACCTCAACTACATAAGCCGCTTCATAGCACAGTCCACAGTAATATGTGAACCCATCTTCAAAATGTTAAGGAAAGATACTGAAACCAGTTGGACTAAGGATTTTCAAAGGGCTTTTGACGAAATTAAGGAATACCTATCCGCCCCACCAGTCCTATTCCCGATGAAACCTGTAAGACCTTTGCTAATCTATTTGTCTGTACTAGATGGGGCTTTCGTCTGTGTTTTGGGACAACATGACGAGACAGGAAGAAAGGAGCAAGCCATATATTACTTGAGTAATAAGTTCACACCTTATGAAGCACGGTATTTTCTGCTAGAACGCACTTGCTATGCTTTGACATGGACAACTCAGAAATTGAGGCATTATTTCTGTGCCTATACCACATACCTCATATCCAGAATGGACCCTCTGAAGTACACCTTTTTAGAAGCCTATTCCAACCGGGAAGTTAGCCAAGTGGCAGATATTGTTAAGTGAATTCGATATCATCTATGCAAATCCGAAGGCAGTCAAAGGACAAGCATTGGAAGACTATCCGTGGGAGGAGAATATGAACCACTAAAAATGTATTTTCCTGACAAAGAAGTGTCATTCATAGGAGAGGACATTTCTGAAGCCTATGACGGTTCAGGAATGTTCTTCGACAAAACTGCAAACTTCAAAGGAGTGGGTATTAGAGCAGTCTTGGTATCAGAGACAAGTCAACATTATTCAATATCCGCAAAGTATAGGTTTCCGTGCATCAACAATATGGCAGAATAAGAGGCTTGCATCATGGGGCTTAATTTAGCCATCGATATGAATATACAAGAGTTGCTGGTAATTGGTGATTTGGATCTTCTGGTACATCAGGTTCAGGGAGAATGAGCTATGAAAAACACCAAGATACTACCATACTTGGATCATGTGCAAGAAATGATGAAGAGGTTCACAAAGATATAATTCAAACATGTGCCCAGAATTCAAAATGAATTTGCAGACGCACTGGGCACCTTGTCGTCTATGATACAACATCCAGACAAGAATTTCATCGATCCTATCCCGGTGAGGATCCATAATCAACCGGCTTACTGTGCTCATATTGAAGAAGAAACAGATCGAAAACCTTGGTTCCACGACATCAAAGGATATTTGGAAAATGGAGAATACCCAGAACAGGCAAACCATACTAAAAAATGCACACTGTGAAGGTTGTCCAATCACTTCTTCCAAAGTGGAGGAACCTTGTATAGAAGAACTCCAGATTTGGGGTTGGTGTGGTTTGTTCATGCAAAAGAGGCTTCCAAATTGATTGAGGAGATATATGCCAGAACCTGCAGACCACATATGAACAGTTTTGTTCTAGCCAAAAAGATACTGAGAGTGGGATATTTTTAGATGACCGTGGAAACAAATTGCATCCGATACATCTAGGAATGCCACCAATAAATGCTAGATACATGCAGACATGATAAGGGTACCACCAAATGAACTCGATGTAACAATGCACCTTGGCCTTTTGCTTCTTGGGGAATGGATTGCATCGATCCGATCGAGCCCACCGCTTCTAACGGGCACCGATTCATTTTAGTGGCAATTGACTATTTCACCAAACAGGTGGACGCTGCATCTTACAAAGCTGTAACTAATAAAGCTGTCGCAGATTTTGTCAAGGATCGTATTGTTTGTCGATTTGGGGTTCTCGAATTCCATCATCACTTATAATGCCGCCAATATCAACAGTGATATAATGAAAGCCATGTGTGAAACCTTCAAAATCAAGCACAAAAAATCTACAGCATACATGCCTCAAATGAATGGACTATGGAAGCTACCAATAGGAACATCAAGAAGATACTAAGGAAGATGTTAGAGAATCACAAACAATAGCATTCGAAGTTACCATTCGCCTTATTGGGATACCGTACCACAGTCCGCACATCAACTGGGGCAACTCCCTATTAACTTGTTTGTGGTACCGAAGCTATCATTCCCGCCGAGGTAGAAACTCCTTCTTTAAGGATCATACAAGAAGTCAAACTCACTGATGTAGAATGGATAAGGAGCCGCAATGATCAACTAGCACTCATAGATCGAAAAAGAATGAATGCAGTGTGTCACGGTCAGCTTTATAAGAATAGAATATCAAGATCTTTCAACAACAGGGTCAAACTAAGATAATTCGCACTGGGGCAGCTGGTGCTAAAGCGGATCTTCCCACATCAGGATGAAGCCAAAGGGAAATTTTCACCCAACTGGCAAGGTCTCTACATGGTTCACAGGGTACTAATGGGAGGAGCATCCATACTTGCAGAAATGGACGGAGAAGTTTGGCCAAAACCTATCAATTCATATGCTATCAAGAGATACTATGTTTAGATTGTTTATATTTCCTCCTCTGATGTAACTGAACTACGTTTGACCTGATTTCCATTTAAGAGGGGATATATAGGAATCCCTGTGGATTCGGTCACATCTCAATAAAATCTTAATTTCCCCAAAACAAGTAACTGGGGCAGAATTTTGAGGAGGACCCTCAGAATTCCGAAGTAAGACCAGCCGACGCGATCATATGCAAGACAGTCAGAAATCGGTTAAGAAATTGGGGCAGAATGTTGAGAAGGATTCTCAAAATTGTGGAGCAGATCCAACAAACTTCGTTACACGCAAAATGACTGAAGGATCATTCACCAAACTGGGGTAGAATTTTGAGGAGGACCCTCAAAATTCTAATGCAAGAAAGCCGCAATGTCTCTAAAAGTGTTGAGGTCATTAGTTCACCTAATTTACCTAATATTATATACCACTATGTTTCATAATATGATTCTATTTTCATCAATAAATGCATATTTTAGAAAACTTTATTTCTGTGACATCCAGGTGTTACCCAGGGCAACTCGAACAAAGCCTTCATAGCAAATCAAAGAAAAACAAGGAGAAAAAGGCATGAACCAACCTCCCCCGCAAAACTTACGATCTTTCTTTGAATGCAGGGACAAGGAATAACCACAAGTAAATATGCCTTAAAACCAGTACCTTCATAACAATCGCACCGCCAAGCATAAATATATCTCAAGCTAAGAAATATTCTACTCCTATTTGCTATTTGTTCACTGGGTAAAGCTAAGCATTACCTTCTCTTTGCATGAGACAAAGCCCTATCTCAAATCTTGCCTGAGGCTAAGCTTTGCCTCAATATCTGCATAAGGCTAAGCACTGCCTTCTCTCTAGATGAGACTAAGCTATGTCTCGATCCTTGCATGATGCTAAGCCGTACCTCCATATTTGTATAAAGCTAAGCATTTCCTTCTCTTTGCATGAGACTAAGCTCTGTCTCGATCCTTGCATGAGGCTAAGCCCTGCCTTCCTATATGCATAAGGCTAAGCATTGACTTCTCTTTGCATGAGACTAAGCTCTGTCTCGATCCTTGCATAAGACTAAGCCCTGCCTCCCTATCTACATAAGGCTAAGCATTGCCTTCTCTTTGCATGAGACTAAGCTCTGTCTCAATCCTTGCATGAGTCTAAGACTGCCTCCCTACCTGTATAAGGTTAAGCATTGTCTTCTCTTTGCATGAGACCAAGCCTTGTCTCAATTGTTGCATGAGGCTAAGCCCTGCCTCCCCATTTGCATAAGGCTAAGCATTGCATCTCCTAAGACAAAGCATTGTCTCCCTTTACATAAGTGTTGCTCTGTTCTAAACCTTGCATTATCCTCTTCTCTCGGGGCTAAGCTCTGCCCCCAACACTCTACACAATACTAAGCTTTGCCTTGTTATTACCTCTGGTATAATGTCTCTGCACTTCATGGGCTGATGTATAAACAACTTGTCCAAAGATATCATAGTCCGAAGGCATCATCCTCATAGCCTGATGACACCATGTCATGGCCTGAGGATCTCTCAATACTGCACATCATTATTCAAAGGCGTCATGGTTTAGAGGCACCATTCTCATGGCCCGAGAATATCATTTTATGGCATGCGAATCCCTTATCTCATGATTCATAGCCCGGGATGTCATGGTCGAAGGACGTCATCCTAACTGTCCAAAGAAAACCTTCATGGTCCAAAGGGAATTTGCATCATGTTTAAATTGTCACAGTAATTTATATATTTTCATATATCGTGTTTTAAGTTTTGTAGGAAATCCAGGAGGTAATCATTCTTCAAAAAGGAGCAACCTTCGCTTCGGTTTGCACTCATACCATTTTTACCTTCCTGTTATCCCAAAAGTAACCGATTATCATCAATTACTCGCCTTTACCCCATGATCATTCAGATACCTACCCTGTGATACATCCATTACATTTAAGATTCACAGACATGACTCCGCATAAACCTATACAGTACTATTTTACCCAAAAGAATAAAAAAATACGGTCATTCCTGTAATAATCGTCGTTGGGTCAAGAACTATACATGGCATGATTCTTGTAAAATGAGGGATACGTAGGCAGCTTAGAGGCTAGGGTGCAGACTATATTTTTTAAAACATCCCATTCGGTCAAAATGGGTCATCGTTTCTTTATAGATAACTCTTTTATCCTTCCCGGGAAAAGAGGGGCAACTATTGACATCCCATTTCCCTCATAAATTTTAAATATGCATATATATTTTAAAAATAGTGCACATGTATTTACGAACCTGCACAATAGTTTGTATAATTTTCTATAATTTTTTAAAGCTTTATATCAAGTTATTTATCCATTTTTATTATACAAATATCCAATAATTATCCCTCATTCATTTTTGTGATGATTCAATCATACAAATTTATTTTAAGCCTATATAGTGCTTAAATATTTGTTATTGTAGTTTTTATAATTACATTTGCATTTTTAAGGCTACAATTGCACATTTTGCAATAATAGCCCATATATATGGATAATTATATTATCTATACAGAAAATGACTTTTTATATTTTTTTCATGCTAAATAATTATGTTAAATCATTTTCGTGCACAATGATATTTTTGTTATTTTATTAATTATTTTTTTAAATTATTTTTACTGATTTAATTGAGTATTTAAAATCTAGCCCTTTTTAACAAAATTTTGGACCTAGCCCAATTAGATACACTAGCCCAAATACCCATTAAAGAACCCTTGAATCAGGACCGTTGATCTCCGAAATCAATGATCCATAATCGGCCAACCCTTTTTAATATACCAAATGCCCCTAACCCTAAACCATTATCCCGTCTCTGCTACCCTTGAACTCTCCCAACCTCCCCACTTCTCTCTATCAAACCCTAAATGCCTTCACCCAAAATCTCCTCCAAATCCCCTTTGATTCTAGCAAAATATGGAATTATCTGGTAATTTCTTGACTTATACGGTTCCCTTTCTCTACTGGCTATTCGATTATGGTATTGTTTAGTAGCTTGCCTGACATTGCGAGCTAATCTCCCTAATTTGGAACCAAATCTGGTTGGAATCGTTGCTCCTTTCCATTTATGTTCATTCTTTGTCCCTTTATGGCTTGAATCTATGAGATTTTTCTTATTCTTTATTTTATCTTAAAAGCTATGGTTTAGATCTTTTGAAATCTATTGAGATTTTGTACCTATTTTTGTTGAAATTCATATCTATGCTTCCGCATGTCTATATATGTTACAACCCATATTCATGTATGTTAGCTCATGCCATAAGGTAGTTGACACAAATCCATGAAAGGATTATCTTTAAGATGATAAGAAGTTAATCCTATTGGTCTAAAATGATTCAAAAGTGTATAAGGGTGGTTAACAAGTATTAGAAGTTAAACGAATCAAGGATGTTGTCAGCCGTATTTTTGGGTAAACCTAGAAGTG
>MU718710.1:32936-93143 GCA_026770625.1 Nicotiana glauca
ATATATATATATATATATATATATATATATATATATATATATATATATATATTTAGATCCCTCCCAAATTATCCGCATGTCTATATGTGAATCTTTTTCGTGATTTTGTTAAAAAGTTTTTCGCCTAATTTTACTTGCCCAAAATTAAGGCCTAGATCTTTTCAGATCTATTAGGGTTCCTAGAATTTAAGTATTTTCTCTTTAATATTTTCGTGTATCTTTGTGTATCTATGTTATTTCCCTAGTTGTTTTTGACTAATTTACTCACCTTAAAATTAGGGTTTCAGATCTTTTTCTAGTTTGATTCTCTATTACCTTTTGAATAAACTTCCTGTCTATGTTCAATGTACACAGTATATGATTTTTTTTGCCTTCGTTTCTCTGCAAATTTTTTGGTTTGCCTAAAACTAGTGTTTAAGACTTTTTGCTCTTTCCTTTCTCATATAGTAGTGATGCTTTCTTTGTATGGATAAATTCCAAGAGTTGGAGTGGCAGTTGTCGGCTATGGGTGCTTGGAGGAGCAGTGGGGATGCAAACACTATGTGGTCAGCAACATCAGACTGTATAATAGCGTCTGCAAGAGAGGTATTAGGGGTCTCGACTGGTGTCTCTAGTGGTCAAGAAGGAGACTGGTGGTGGAATGAAGTGGTCCAAGTTAAAGTGGATGCGAAGAAGGCAGCATATATGAAGTTAGTGGGGAGCATAGGTAAAGAGGAGTGGCGAGTGTGCACGAAGAGATATAAGGTAGCTAGGAAGGATGCTAAACTGTCAGTCACAGAGGCTAAGACTGTGACTTATGGTCGTATGTACGAGGAACTAGGGGAAAGGGGTGAGGAGAAGAAGTTATTCCGGCTGGCCAAGTTGAGAGAGAGGAAGGCTCGGGATTTGGACCAAGTGAGATGCATCAAGGACGAAGGTGGTAGGATACTGATGGAAGATGCCTAGATTAAGAGGAGATGGCATACTTACTTCCATAAACTTTTGAATGAAAAAGGGGATTGGGATATTATGCTAGGCGAATTGGAGCATTCCGAGAGTCACTGTAACTTCGGGCACTACAAGCGTATCATGGTTGAGGAGGTTGTTGGGGCTATGTGTAAGATGAGTAGGGGCAGAGCAATCAAGCCAGACGAGATCCCGGTGGAATTTTGGAAGTGTGTAGGGAGAGCAGGTTTGGAGTGGTTGACTGGGTTGTTTAATATTATTATTAAGGCGAAGAGGATGCCGGATGAGTGGAGGTGGAGTACGGTCGTTCCATTGTATAAAAATAAAAGTGATATCCAAAGTTGTAACATTTATAGGGGTATAAAATTATTGAGTCATACCATGAAAGTATGGGAGAGGGTCGTTGAAGCGAGGGTGAAGATGACAATGTCTGTATCCGACAACCAGTTCGGGTTCATGTCGGGTCGTTCTACCACAAAAGTTATACAACTTGTTAGGAGGTTAGTGTAACTGTATGTGAGCACGTGATTTTTTCCCTATATGAACCGCTCCCACAAATTTAAAATAAAATAATTTTTTTCATTGGTTTGCAATTTCGTGGATTTTTCGTAGCATTTTTTGTTATTGTTTGCATTTGTTTGTGCATGTTAATTTTGAAAAATACAAAAATAATTGCATTTGTATTTAGAATTTAATTCTACATCTTAGGATTAATTAACAAATTAGTTGTTTTATAAAAATGGGAAAAATCACAAAAATAATTTATTTTGCTTTTTTTAATTTTAATTTTGGTAATTTTTCCTTTAATTTGGTTTTTAATGATTTGCGCTAATTGTTATTTAGAGTTAGTTAATGTAATTTGATAGCATAATTTGATTAGGAATTAATTTAGGTTATTTTTTATTTTAATTTGAAAGAAATTAGAAAAAAAAGTAAAAAGAAAAGAAAACAAAAGAATGAGAGGTCAGGTTTTTGGGCTTCAATGAAATCCTCCCAATAGGCCAAATTAGTAATCCCTCCAATACCCATCCAATTACCCCAAACTAGCCCAAATTACCCTGAACCCGTCTTGTTCCCAAATCTTAACAAACAAGATAGAGAGACTCAGAACCCTAAATCCCCAAGCCCCAAATGCGGTGACTATTCACTCGCCTCTCTCATCAAATCAGACCCTAAATCACCCAAATCCATGGAGAGTGAATCCAAACTCACAACCACGCATTCCTCCTTCTCTCCTCTTGCCATTTCTAATGGTTTCTGACACCAATGATTCTCCCTCCTCTCACTCGGCCAATGTTGAATTGTAACATGCGATTGGAAGGTTCTAAGAACAATTCGTTAGACGAGTGTGAGGAGTTGGATTATTTTCATTCAATCCGAGCCCCACATTCATCAGGGGTTCGTTTTCAAAAAGGGACCTCATCCGATTTTGAGAAGGGAAAAAAAAATTTCGGAGTCTAAGATTTGGAAAGCAAAGTTTGAGAAATGATTTAGTTTTCATTGAGTTGTTTTTACCTTTTTAGTTTCGATTCTGGAGAAAAAGTTTAGAAATTTCAGTTTCTTTTTCTGTGTTCTGTTTCTAAAATCTGAAGAAAAAAAAATTTTCATTATCTTTCTTTGATTCCCTTAAAAAATGGAGATGGACTGAGTTGACCGTTCGTGTTCGAGTTCGTAGTTCTTACATCCTAAAGCATTGTAGTTGCTGTTATTTTGAGATTTCTTTATCAAATTCACTTGTATCGGGTTCAAGACAGAATTAATCTAAGTTTTGCAACTCAGGTTCATCTCTTATCCTCTTCTTTATCGCTCGTGATTCTGTGTTTGTTTGTGTTCCTGTTTCATCATGGTTTAGCTTGGATCCTAAAACTCAATATTTGTTTCTTTCAGTCGAGTTCTAAACTCATTTGGCCTTCGTTCAGGTCCATTTATGCTACTATTTTTTTTGAGTTAAAAACACTCCCAAGTCATAATAGAGTATGCTGGAATTTCTGAGTTTGTAGCTCGCTGATGCTGTCATTTAGGCTTCTGTTGGATTGAATCTACCAGTTAGCAGGTTTAGGTTAGTGTAGTACTATTCTCTACTTTTCGAATCCAAGCTGTCAATTTACGGGACAATTGTTGGCTGTTTTCTTGTGTTAAAAGACTGAGAATGAATGTGAATATTAGCCATCCGACATCAAATCCATGTGTTCGCTTGTGATATTTGTTGAAGAAATTTCATTAGTTCATCTTCTCATTTTTAGCAGATCCACTGTAAGTTCCACTTGATTTTAGCAAAATCAACAGTGTTTTTTCCATCATTAGCTTCTCCTCAAGAAATACTTGACATAATATGAGTAAAAAACTTGTTTGTAAATTGGTTCCTCTCCATTATTTAGCATTTCAGCCAAAGAAAGTCATCAGTAGGGATATTGTGTTGTCTACCTATTTGGTAAGTTTGTAGCCATAGAATCTGAGTTCGAACAGAAACTGCTTGTGAGGATGTGATTTTACTTTCGATCAGATGTTTTGGGGACTGTTATTGAATGCATTTTAGTCGATGGTAACATTAGCGACTCGAATTTAAGCAGTCATTCTGAAATTTGATGAATTTAGTTAGCCTGCCCTATTTGCACTGTCTAGGCAGCCTATTTGCACAACTTTGAGTGCAAATTCTTCACTAGTTGACCTGCAGCAGCCCTGATTTACTAGTAGTTCATGTGTTTATATGAGTTCTGCTTGGTTTTTGAGATCGCTAATCAGTCAAAGGAAATCGGTGGGGGGTGGGTTTGTTTGTGATCGATTCATCGTTGGGTAGGAGTTTTCAGTGAGTTTATTTCGTCAATTTGGGGTATAACTGATGCATCTAAATCATATTGTCGTCCAATGGCCCTTGTGTATTAATCAGTTCATTGGATAGTCCCATTTGTTTCCCTGGAATGTTTTGGAACATGTTTGTAACATCTGGAAGGGGATTTGAGCTATGTGCTTATTTGATTCTGATGTGCTGCTTCAAACTCATGTAGTACTAGTACTATCATGGGTTTGAAACTTGAGTAATCTTGCAAAAACATGAATTTCTACGGTTTTTTTTGTATCCTTTGTTAACATAGAAATACTTGCAGTTATCATCATAATTCTAGGGATGTAAAAAGGCACTAGTTATGTTGTAGTTTTGATTAGACTTGGTAATTGTATGATTAGTTATTGATCATCCTTCTTCGTGTAATTAACATTTTTTTCCTTCTCCCTAAGCTTCTGCATATAATCTGCTCTAAATCCTCATGTTGGTATAAGATAATAACGTAAACGAATTCATTTCTTTTGATATTAAGTGGTTGAAATCCATAGCTGGTTCTTTAGTTAAACTGTGTTTATTTCTTATAATCAAAGCAACACCACTCCTTTTATTCTTGGCTAGCACTCTAATGGTTATTCACTATCTGCATATTTCCCACACTATGTTCTTCTTCTTTCTTGGCTAACATCTTTTCCTTTTCACAAATTCACATTACCTCTCCTACAACAATCTTCCATAAATGCATGGCCCTCGTTTAATTAATATTCTTATCCTTAGAAATCGAGGCGTGTCATTTAGCAAATTTTCATGGCCCTCGTAAAGTTAAAAATGCGTTTTTGCTTTAGGTGCGTTATTTTAATAACTTTACCTTCCCAAACTCGGGTGCGCATTTATGTGACCCAAATCCAAATCTCAATAATGTTATATAGAAAGTGTTGCGGAATGCGGGTGCATTTATGTGACGTGGTTCAAGACATATTTTAAATGACGTTGCAAATCTTTCTTTAAAAATAATTAAATGCCGTTAAGATTAAAAATGCACATAGGTTTTAAACTTGTAATGAAATCAAATAATAGGCCAATAATAACAGTTGAGCGATCGTGCTATAACCACGAAACTCGAGAATGCCTAACTCTTTCTCCTGGGTGGACAGAATTCCTTACCTGGATTTCTAGTTCGCGGACTGTAATACAGAGTTAATTTTTTCCTCGATTTGGGATTTAAACTGGTGACTTGGGACACCATAAATTATCCCAAGTGGCAACTCTGAATCTCTTAATAAACAATCCCGTTTCAATTGTCCTTTAATTGGAAAAACTCCCTTAATACGCCTTTCCGGAGGTGTAGGTAAAAAGGAGGTGAGACAGTTCTGGCGACTCTGCTGGGGACAAGAACCCAGAATCTCTGGTTCAGGGTTCAGAATTCGAGCTTAGAATAATTATTATAGTTGGCTTTGTTTATTATCTGGTCTTAATTACATGTTTGGGCCTAATGTGCTAAATGTTGCTTTTTACCGCTTTGATATTGTTGAACTGTATACAAATTATTGCGAAACCCTCCTCTCTCTGAGTCTTCTAAATCATCTGGGAACTGTGCACTTCGTGTGACTTCTCTTCTGTTAGAGTCATATTCCAATTTTTGAACGAGTTTTGGACAAGTTGCAAAGCTGGTGAAGCTTTTGTATTCCCGGTACGCTGCCGCCCCCGGCTCGAGGTGTCCGCTCGAGTAAGCCAGGTCTAGAACATAACCCCAGGATATAAACCTAGAAGAACACAGCCTCATAGCGGATCCCTAGTAGGAGCGCTTGTTTGCATCATGTGCATTTGACTTAGGGGACTCATTACAGGGGTTGGGTTCTTCTAGGACAGGTGTACGCGAAATAACAGACCATCATGATGCATCCTATGTGCTACATGTTGCATTTCTTCAAGGTTAAAAGGGTCATTTGGCGGACCAATAAAAGTTGAGGGCAAATGAAAAGAAAGAAAAAAAGAAAAAAAGAGAGAGTGAAGTGTAAAAATAAAGCAAGTAGGGCCCGATTATGTGTTCTATCACATTTTTGTTAAGAAAAAGAAAAAGAGCGTGAAAATTGAAAAATTCAAAAAGATTTTGCACTTTTTCATCATTTTCCGAAAATAAAAAAAATGGAAATAAAAATTCAAAAGATTTTGCATCTTTCATCATTTTCAAGAAAAAGAGACCAAAAATGTGTTTTCTATAAATTAGTTATTTTTTTTAGTCTCGCCTGTATCCAATTTGCCCGAACTACGCATGCCTGATTCTCGTCTTTTAGGGCGTGATATGTAGGCAACCCACATAGGGTCTGGTCTTCCTAGTAAATCTTAGGTTCTTGGATTCGCGGGGTCTTAGCCAAATCTTACACTTTTAGCCACATAGGTTAATTTTAGAAAAATAATCGCAACCATGTCTTGCATATGTCTAGTAGGGAGTGTTATTGTCTCACATAGTGTTGATTTATGTTTTCTCATAGAGGTGTGGATTTACTTACCGGAATTTGAGCATGACAGATACCCTAGAATCACTGCATTTAGGAGCTGCTCGAGGAGCCATTTTATGTTTTTGAGTCAATTGTTCATGTTTTACTTTCTAGTCCTGTATAATCATATTCAGTCTTTTAGGTGATGTTAGAGTTGTAATAGTCTAGTTACGTTTGCCAAGTCATTTGTTATTGTATTTCTTATTTTGTATTTGTAAATGTGTTACAAGTCAAAAATCCAAAAAAAAAAAAAAACAGAAGAAATTTTGCGTTTTTATATTTTCGTTATAAGTTTTCTTTAGAATACTAATTCTAGAAATGAAAAAAAAATCCTTTGAGATTGTTTTTCCTTTAGGCAATTAATATCAGAATAAAAATTGTTTTATATTTCCTTTACTATATTAGGACCAAAATTAAAAAAAAAAGAGAATATTCTTTAGTACCTTTTTATGAGTTTTCTTTAAGGCATTAATCTCAAAAATTCAAAAAGATTTTCTTTTGAGGTTCTTTTTTGGGCATTAAAAAAAATATTCTTTTATTTTCCCAAGAACTTTAGGACATTGTGCGTAGAAGAAAAAAACATACTTTATCTTTATCTTTGAAGTTTATTTCTTAGGTAATCAAACACCAAAACCCAATTTTTTTTATTTTATTCATTTCCCATTTCGAAGTCTTTCTTCAAGGATATCAAATAAAAATTCAAAATATTTTTCTATGGTTTATTGTTTGGACCTCCTTTCAAAAAAAAAGAATCAAAAAATATTTTTCTCTTGTAAGATTTTTAATTTCCCATAGAGTATTTGTAAAAAAAATGTATATGGTCGTTAAGCTTGAGTTTATGATAGGTTATTGAACATTGAGTCTAGAAAATTCAAAAAAGGATTTTTTTTTTATTTCTCTTTTCCCATCAGAGTAGTCATTAAGGTAAAAAGAAAAAAAAAAGAAAAAGAAAAAGAGAACGTCAATTTTTTCCTTTACTCCTGATCTTCCAGACTACGCAAAGATCTGATTCATGGGGTTTCATGATACGTAGGCAACCTACATAGGGTTCGATCGAATTATTATTTTTATTAAAAGGAAAAAGAAAAAAGGTAAAAAGAAAAAAAGAAAAAAAAGAGTTGAAGTCATGGGATATGAGAAATGAGAGGGAAGAAAAAGAGCAATAATTAGAAAGAAAAAGGGAAAGGAAAATGAGCGAGCTAAGAAGTGCGAGGAAAGAAAAGAAAAGAGAAGATTCAAATGGACAAATTGGGATGATGCCAAGTGACTCTATAACTCTCTAAGTTATTCTAGAACCATTAATTGTTGCTAGGTGCATTGCACGCAATGTGATATTTTTGCTGTCAAATGCCCTAACGCTAACGGGATGGCCCCATTTTGTTCCCTTTATCTTCATAGTAGAAAGGTGGATGGTTTGTGGTTCTCAGATAAAGTCAAAAGGCAATGGCGGATAACAACGAAATTGGGTTGGTTGATACCGGTGCTCGAAAGTAGTTGGTTGAACAAGACAATGGGTTGGTTGAAGAGGTAAAGATGTTAAGACAACACATGGCGGACATGTATGAGGCTTGGATGACTGGGAAAACACCACTCCCGCCACCACCTAGCTTCCTAGATGCTGCCCTTATCCAAACTCCGGACACAATGCCAAATGATCCTCCATACTTTCCAGATCCACCCGCTTATCACAGCTTTCCCAACCACCCTAGTAGCTCCATCACTCGTCCTCCAAATATCTTTTCCCAAAAGTGCCCTCATGTCACATCCACTATCCCCGACAATGAACACCCACTCAAAGCTCAAGATGACCAATACTACCTCGTAGAGGTTGCCCACAAGGTTCTTGACTCATACAAGAAGAGCCCTCATGATGAGCTTCAGGCTAGAAATGAAAAGGTCACATGAGGGGAAGGGCGAGATGGGATATTCAGGAGGCTGAAAGGCATAAAACAATCCTTAGAGAATGAGCAAGGAATGGGAGACTAAGGCAGTATGTCTTACAAAGAACTATCTGTGTCCCCTGACGTTCGCCTGCCCGCGGGATTTAAAGTGCAAAAATTTAACTTGTATGATGGGTATGGAGATTCGGTAGCGTACCTGAGGGTTTATTGCAATGAAATGAGAAGTGTTGGAGAGCAACATGACCTGTTGATGGCCTATTTCCATAGGAGCTTGACTGTGTCAGTTTTGGAATGGCATAATTGTCAAGATGCTGGTAATTGGCCCACATTGAGTGACAAGACTCAAGATTTTGTTCGATACTTTCAATAAAAATTAGGCATTACCCCAGACCGCTCCTCCCTATCTAAAATGGAAAAGAAACCGGAGGAAAGCTTTAGGGAGTTTGGGCTCAGATGGAGGGAGCAAGCTGCTCGAGTCAGCCCCACGATTCGCGAAGAAGAAATGGTTGAGCTTTTCCTACAAGCCAAGGGGCCCACCTACTTACAGTCATTTAATCCTGGCCTTCGGAAAGCCTTTCAATGATGTGTTAAAAATGGGGGAGCTAGTAGAAGAGGGAATCAAGTCAGGCAAAATCATGAGTTGTTCGAAAGACATTCAGAACATCCCAGTAAGCTTGGGTGGAAGAAAGAGAAACAGAAAAGATGATCAGATGGGCTTTCCTGATCAACACTTCTAGCCTCGACATCGTTTCCACAGATATCTTTGTGCACCAGATGACCCTCCCCAATGCTACTTCTCTCCACAGAACTCCCAAAGTCGTACATCACTTTCCCAGTACCCAGCTCCACAAAATGCCTATCTACCCCCACGAGCTTACCGAAAACCCCCTGGATCATGTTTCCGGCCCAATCAAGAATTTAAGAACGAGAGGTTACGGAAGAAGAAAACCTTCACTCCATTGGGAGAGTCATATGCCAGTCTGTTCCAGAGGCTAAGGAAATTGGACATGTTGAAGTCGACCAAGATAAAAATGCCAAACCCTCTTCCAAGAAGTTTGATCTTTCCTAAAGGTGCGCATATTGCTTAGATGCCCCAGGGCATCACATAGAGAAGTGTTGGAATTTGAAGAATGCAATTCAGAAGCTTATTGATGCAGGCGATTTTGTCGTGCAAAATTCAGATGTAGCAGACACTAGCAAAAGTCCATCGCCTGTGCATAATGAGACGCATATGGTGGGTATAATTTATTTTGAAAAGGAATGTGAGAATTCTTCTAGGAGCCTCGGAGGTCCAAGGGCTACTAAGCTTTCAGCGCTATCGGAGGTTGATCTTAAGAACGAGCCGGCAAAAGGAACCCTAAAGCAACTTGTTAAGAACAATGTGATGGAGACTTGTGAACTTCCTAGTATTGTTGATGCAGAATTCAATTGCTAAGATACCGTGCTTGGTAATTGGAAAGACGCTCCATTTTTTTTGTCAGGCGGAGAGGAGTTTCGATGGTTTATTTTGTTGTCATTTCTGTTGTCAGGGTTATTTCAGGGTTGTAATCCGGATATTGTCTTGTGACTCAAACCCTTCTATCCTTTTATTTTGCCTACTTTATTTAGTCGTAGTAGCTCGTTCAGTGTTGTCTAGGTTTGTTCCAAGGTTGTAACCCCAGTTCAGTTTGCTTGTTTTGTTGTTCGAACCCTTTCACCATCTGTCTAATGCAATTTTCTATTTTCTGTTATTTCTAGTCATTTTTTTAGTTTTCTTTTCCTTTTATAGTCCTTTTCCTGTCGACTCTAGTGACATGACATGCATGCGTAATCCGCAGCCTTGGCTCAAAAGTTAGTTTAGTCATGAAGCAATGAAATAATTTTTAAGATGATAGGGGCACTTGAGAGAAATAAGAACAGATTTGGACATTTTGAGATCATTTAAAGCCAAAACCATGTGAAACTAGGGCAGATAGAACATAAAGAAACACTATTGAATACACCATGCTGCATCGAGTTGAAACTAACGACAAGTTTGTCCCAAATTGACATGGGCCGTTCGTGGTAATGAGAGTGAGGGTGTTGTCCAATAGTGCTTTTATTTAACAAATGTAGAAGGCGAATGTGTGGATATGGTTATCAAGTCCGGTACAATATAAACAAATGTAGAAGGCGAATGTGTGGATATGGCATGTTTTGAGGATTGGAATGACGAAGATATTTTATTCTGCTATCTAACCACTTTATCCTTTGTTACCCCTTTGAGCCTTATTTATTTTATTTCATACATCTTTCTAGGAATCAGTAGCAAAGATCAAAAACACAAGCGTAAAAAATAAGTAAAGGAAAAAGAGAAAAGAAAAAGAATGAAAAGAGAGAGAAGAAAAAAAGGAAGAAGAAAAGAAAAAAAACAAGAAAAAGAGAAGAAAAATAAAAATAAAAAAACAACAAAACAACAAAAAGAGGAAGAAAAAGATAAAGAAAAATCACAACAACAAAGTAATTTCTATGTCATGAACTACGTTCGACCTGATTCCTTTTAAGGATATGTAGACAGTCTCACGGTTCGGTCCCATCAAAATAAAAATCCAAAAGTCCCCAGGCAAAGAAACTGGGGCAGAAGTTGTGGTTGTGTAAGAGATCTGATTCCGAAAGTTGTAATTTTGAACCCATTTGAATTATTTTGAGCCTTTGATACCCTTTCTTTCTAACTGTATCCAAAAGCCCATGCTACTTTCCAAAGAAAGACCTTCTGATCAGTCTTCGAGTGATGCCAAGTCGAGCAAGTAGAGGTGATTCATGTCAGGGGAAACACTCCGGTCCAAGCAGAAATATAATGAAAATGAGAGAGCCTTATTGGTGAAAACCCTCACAAGCATCGTAAGGCGACGGGAGCTGAGAGAAATCAAAAATGAGAGAGTCTTATCGGTGAAAACCCTCACAGGCACCGTAAGGCGAAGGGAGCTGGGAGAAATAAAAAATGAGAGAGTCTTATTGGTGAAAACCTTCACGGGCACCTTAAGGCGACTGTAAGTTGAGAGAAAGAACAAAATGAGAGAGGCTTGATGGTGAAACCCTTCGGGCACTAGAAGTCGAATAAGGATTGATAATCAGATGGGAAATCACCAGATGGAGATTGTGAAAGATGACTAAAAACAGAGCATCAAAGCCCAATCTCACGGTTTGGGGGATAATAGGAGCTGAACATCAGATTTGCTTAACAGAATAGGCAGCAGGTGCATGTCATGGTCATTAGAGTTGGTATCCACATTCGATAGGTTTCTACTTTGTAGTTTTCTTGTTAGGAATCATCTCTTTCCATTGTCCTCTACTCTGTTCCTTTTGTCTTGTTTACTTCCTCTTCCTAAGTCTGTTTGGTCTGAACAAGTAAGAAATGACTTTAAAATTTGCCACCAGCTTTCCAATTACACAAAACGGAATCTGGTTAACACATCAAAACGTCATAAGTTAGGAAAGAACATCAAGCACACTGAGCTGGTAACAATCAACATGCTTTGGGATCCTTGTGAAATACAAAGGCTTGGTATATATCAGTTCATGAACAATGCAACAGATGAAGGGTTAGAGTGAACAAATCAAAGGTATTTCCTATGATAAGATTGACAAAAGGGTGGTAAACCAGTGACGAGCAAGATCTGCCAAGCAGAAATCAAAGTTATCATGGAAAATGAGGGAGCCGTTAACCTCAAGGACAGGACCAATGGTTTAAGTTAAGAAAGAACAGCATACGCAATGAGGGGGTGATAAGTGTCGTGCTTTGGGGTTCATGTGAGACACAAAGGTTGGTAAATGTCAGTTCAGGAGCAATGCAACAAATAGAAGGTATTGGGTTTGAACGGAGAAGAGGTATTTTCTATGCTAAGTGTGACAAAGGAAGTGGTTAGTCACGGAACAAGTAATGTCTTCGAATGGAAATCAGTTATCATGGCAACAGACCTCAAAGCCAAGGCAAGTGGTTTAAGTCAATAAAGAACAGCATACACACAGAGTAGGGGAAATGGATGTGCTTTGGGATTCATGTGAGACAAAAAGGTTGGGTAGATGCCAGTTCATGAGAAATGCAACAACTAGAGCATATTGGGTTTTGACGGAGAAAAGGTATTTTCAGTGATACGAATGATAGAGAAAGTGGTTAGTCAATAAACCGGCAAGGTCTTCGAGTGGAAATCAGTTATCATGTGAAGTGAAGGAGCAATCGCCCTCAAAGTTCAAGGCCACAAACCAACCACCATATTTTTAAACTGACAAGATTTTTCTTTGATTTGAACCAGGGGCAAAAAAATTTGTTTGTTTCGGAGAAACCCTCCGTAAGGAAAGGCAGCACTAAACAGGTTTGACTTTTGATTCTCAGGACCCTCTTGGAAAATGGGACCTAGTTTAAAATTCTAAACAATTATGAGTAGTAAAATCTAGCATAAATGTACCACAAATGAATATAATTTGGCTCCAAAGTTTGCATTGTTTAAGATAGGATTCAATTAGGAGTTTTCAGGACCCTCCTGGATAATGAGACCTAGATTTCAGATTTTCATTAGATAACAAGATTTAGCGTAAGTTCTATTGTAGGGTAATGTAATTCAACCGTAAAATTGTCACTCTTAAGATAAGACTTGATTTTTTATTTTCAAGACCCTCCTGGATAATGGGATGTAGTTTTAAGACCCTCTTAGATAATAGGATTTAGCGGAAGTAATACTTCTAGAAGATATAATTTAGATCTAGAACTCTCATTTAATTAGGAGTTGTCAGGACCCTCCTAGATAATGGGATCTAGCTTTCAAATTCTTAGAATATTTGGTAACATGATTCCGTTTAACACTCACATATGTGCCCAGCTACCAAACTGGGGCAGAAAAGTTTCTTTGTTTTGTCTATTTTTGTTGAAATCAGGTACCCACCTGGAGAACAGGTTAAAGCAGTTCAAGTTTTAGCAATCAGGAGCCCACCTGGAGAGCACGTGAATATAGTTCAAGTTCAACAATCAAGCGCCCACCTAGAGAGCATGGGAATACAACTCAAGTTCAGCACTCAGGCGCCCACCTGGAGAGCACAGGAATACAATTCAAGTTCAGCAGTCAGGCGCCCATCTGGAGAGCACGGGAATACAATTCAAGTTCAGTAGTCCGGCGCCCACCTGGAGAGCACCGGAATACAGTTCAAGTTCAGAAATCATGCGCCCACCTGGAGAGCACGGGAACACAATTCAAGTTCAGAAGTCAGACACCCACATGGAGAGCAAGGGAATAAAGTTCAAGTTCAGTAGTCAGGCGCACACCTGGAGAGCACGAGAATACAGTTCAAGTTCAGTAGTCAAGCGCCCACCTGGAGAGCACGGTAATACAATTCAAGTCCAGCAGTCATGCACCCACCTAGAGAGCACGAGAATACAATTCCAATTCAATAATCAGGCGCCCACCTGGAGAGCACGGGAATACAATTCAAGTTTAGTAGTCAGGCGCCCACCTGGAGAGCACGGGAATACAGTTCAACTTCAGCAGTCGGGCGTCCACCTGGAGAAAGGGAAAGCATCTCAGAGTACAATTCGATATCAGCAATCAGGCGTCCACTTGAAGAAATGAAAAACATCTCAGATTACAATTCAAGTCGGCAACAAAGGAACTTCACCCGGAAAATACAAGTCAACAAGGCAACAAGAATCACAAGATCAAGTTTGAAGATATAGATAGGGCTTTTGTAATTCATAGATCATAGTTTAGTCTAGCTTTTTTATTTATTTTGTCATGGTGTAATAAGGGGTTCAGTAAGCAGTAGCAGCAGCTGCAGCAACAGTTAAATCACAGCTTCATGGTAGTCCCAGCTACCAAAACTTCCTGAACTATACTGACCTGATTCCTTTATAGCCAAGGATATGTAGGCAACCTCGGAAGCAAGGTGCGATCAACTCTTTCAAAAATGCTTCCCACAGAGTATTCTAACGGGCAAAAATCGCTCGCATTCGCTCACTTTATCTTTGCACGAAAACTCTTCGTGTTTTCGAGTAAAGAGGGGCAGCTGTGAGCACGTGATTTTTCCACTATATGAATTACTCCCACAAATTCAAAATAAAATAATTTTTTCCATTGTTTTGCAATTTCGTGGATTTTCGTAGCATTTTTTTATTATTTGCATTTGTCTGTGCATGTTAATTTTGAAAAATATAAAAATATATTGCATTTGCATTTAAGATTTAATTCTACATCTTAGGATTAATTAACAAATTAGTTGTTTTATAAAAATGGGAAAATCACAAAAATAGTTTATTTTGCACTTTTTAATTTTAGTTTTGAAATTTGGTAGTTTTTCCTTTAATTTGGTTTTTAGTTATTTGCTAATTGTTATTTAGAGTTAGTTAATTTAATTTGATAGCATAATTTGATTAGAAATTAATTTAGGTTATTTTTAATTTTAATTTGAAAGAAATTAGAAAAAAAAGAATGAGAGGTCAGGTTTTTTGGCTTCAATGAAATCCTCCCAGTAGGCCCAATTAGTACTCCCTCCAATACCTGTCCAAATACACCAAACCCGGCCAAAATTACCCTGAACCCGACCCGTTCCCAAATCTTAAAAAACAAGAGAGACTCAGAACCCTAAATCCCCAAGCCCCAAATGCGGCGACTGTTCACTCGTCTCCCCCTAAATCACCCAAATCCATGGCGAGTGAATCCAAAATCAAACCACGCATTCCTCCTTCTCTCCTCTTTCCATTTCTAACGGTTTTTGACACCAAAGATTCTCCCTCCTCTCACTCACCCAATGTTGAGATGTAACACGCGATTGGAAGGTTCTGAGAATGATTCGTTGGATGAGTGTGAGGTATTGGATTGATTTCATTCAATCTGAGCCCCACATTCATCAGGGGTTCGTTTTCAAAAAGGGACCTCATCCGATTTTGAGAAGGGAGAAAACATTTTCGGAGTCTGAGATTTGGAAAGCAAAATTTGAGAAATCATTTAGTTTTCTTGAGTTGTTTTTGCATTTTTAGTTTCGATTCTGGAGAAAAGGTTTAGAAATTTTAGTTTCTTTTGTTTGGTTCTTGGTTCTATTTGAAAAATCTAAAGAAAAAAAAAGGTTTTCATTATATTTCTTTGATTCCCTTCAAAAATGGAGATGGACTGAGTTGAGATCGAGTTGACCATTCGTGTTCGAGTTCGTAGTTCTTGAATCCTAACCATTCGTGTTCGAGTTCGTAGTTCTTGAATCCTAACGCATTGTAGTTGTTGTTCTTTTGAGTTTTCATTATCAAATTCACTTGTATCGAGTTCAAGGCAGAATTAATCTAAGTTTTTGCAACTCAGGTTCATTCTTGTCCTCTTCTTTATCTCTCGTGATTCGGTGTTTCTCTGTGTTCGTGTTCCATCATGGTTTAGTTTGGATCTTGAAACTCAATGTATATTTCTTTCAGTCGAGTTCTAAACTTGTTTAGCCTTGGTTCAGGTCCATTTATGCCACTATTTTTTGAGTTTAAAACACTCCCAAGTCATAATAGAGTATGCTGGAATTTTTGAGTTTGTATCTCGCTGTTGCTATTATTTAGGCTTCTGTTGGAATAAATCTGCCAATTAGCAGGTTTAGGTTAGTGTAGTACTATTCTCCGCTTTTCGAATCCAACCTGTGAATTTACGGGACAATTGTTGGCTGTTTTCTAGTGTTAAAAGACTGAGAATTAATGTGAATATTAGCCATCCGACATCAAATCCATGCGTTCGCTTGTGATATTTGTTGAAGAAATTTCATTAGTACATCTTCTTATTTTTTAGCAGATCCACTGTAAGTTCCACTTGATTTTAGCAAAATCAACAGTGTCTTTCCCATCAGGAGCTTCTCCTCAAGAAATACTTGACATAATCTGAGTAAAGAACTTGTTTGTAAATTGGTTCCTCTCCATTCTTTAGCATTTCAGCCAAAGGAAGTAATCATTAGGGCTATTGTGTTGTCTGCCTATTTGGTAAGTTTGTAGCCATGAAATCTGAGTTTGAACAGAAATTGCTTGTTGAGGATGTGATTTTACTTTCAATCAGATGTTTTGGGGACTGTTATTGAATGCATTTTAGTCGATGGTAGCAGTAGCAACTCAAATTTAAGCAGTCATTCTGAAATTTGAGGAATTGAGTTAGCCTGCCCTGTTTACACTGTTTACGCAGCCTATTTGCACAACTTTGAGTGTAAAATTTTGCACTGGTTGGCCTGCAGCAGCCCTGATTTACTAGTAGTTCATGTGTTTATATGAGTTCTGCTTAGTTTTTGAGATCGCTAATCAGTCAAAGGAAATCGGTGGGGGGGTAGGTTTGTTTGTGATAGGTTCATCGTTGGGTAGGAGTTTTCTGTGAGTTTATTTCATCAATTTGAGGTATAACTGATGCATCTAAATCATATTGTCGTCCAATGGCCCTTGTGTATTAATCAGTTCATTGGATAGTCCCATTTGTTTCCCTTGAATGTTTTGGAACATGTTTCTAACAACTGGAAGGGAATTTGAGCTATGTGCTTATTTGATTCTGATGTGCTACTGCATACTCATGTAGTACTAGTACTATCATGGGTTTGAAACTTGAGTAATCTTGCAAAATCATGGATTTCAATGGTTTTTTTGTATCCTTTGTTAACATAGAAATACTTACAGTTAATATCATAATTCTAGGAATGTAAAAAGGCGCTAGTTATGTTGTAGTTTTGATTAGAGTTGGTAATGGTATTATTAGTTATTGATTGTCCGTCTTCGTGTAATTAACATTTTTTCCTTCTCCCTAAGCTTCTGCATATAATCTGCTCTAAATCGTCATGTTGCTCATGTTAGAATAAGATAATAACGTAAATGAATTCATTTCTTTTGATATTAAGTGGTTGAAATCCATAGCTGGTTGTTTAGTTAAACTGTGTTTCTTTCTTTTAATCAAAGCAGCACCACTCCTTTTATTCTTGGCTAGCACTCTAATGGTTATTCACTATCTGCATATTTCCCACACTATGTGCTTCTTCTTTCTTGGCTCACATCTTTTCGTTTTCACAAATTCACATTACCTCTCCTACAACAATCTTCCATAAATGCATAGCCCTCATTTAATTAATATTCTTATCCTTAGAAATCGAGGCGTGACATTTAGCAAATTTCTATGGCCCTCGCAAAGTTAAAAATGCGTAGTTGCTTTAGGCGCGTTATTTTAATAAATTTACCTTCCCAAACTCGGGTGCGTATTTATATGACCCAAATCAAAATATCAACAATATTATATAAAATATGTTGTAGACCGCTGGTGCATTTATGTGACGTGGTTCAAGACATATTTTAAATGACGTTGCAAATCTTTCTTTAAAAATAATTAAAAGCGGCTAAGGTTAAAAATGCACATAGGTTTTAAACATGCAATGAAATCAGATAATATGCCAATAATAACAGTTGAGCGACCATGCTAGAACCACGGAACTCGGGAATACCCAACACCTTCTCCCGGGTTAACAGAATTTCTTACCTGGATTTTTGGTTCGCGGATTGTAATATAGAGTCAATCTTTTCCTCGATTTTGGATTTGAACCGGTGACTTGGGAAACCATAAATTATCCCAAGTGGTGACTCTGAATCTCTTAATAAACAATCCCATTTCGATTGTCCTTTAATTGGAAAAACTCCCTTAATACGCCCTTCTGGGGTGTAGGAAAAAAGGAGGTGTGAAACTGTACAGAGAGAGAAGGAAGGATCTGTACATGGTGTTTATTGACCTAGAGAAAGTGTATGACAAGGATCCTAGAGAAGTTCTATGGAGATTCTTGGAGTCACAAGGCATGTCGGTTCCCTATATTATGTCGATTAGAGACATGTATGATGGGGTTAAGACTCGGGTTAGGAAAGTAAGAGGCTACTCTGAGCATTTTAATTTTGAAATGGGGTTACACCAAGGCTCTACGCTCAGTCCGTTCTTATTCTCCCTGGTGATGGATGCATTAACAAACCATATTCAAGGGGAGGTGCCATGGTTCATGCTATTTGCCGATGACATAGTTCTGATTGATGAGTCACGAGCCGTGTTAACGAGAGACTAGAAGATCTAAGATAGACTCTTGAGTCTAAAGGTTTCAAGCTAACCAGAGCGAAGGCGGAATACCTGGAGTGTAAGTTTAGAACTGAGCCGGGGGAAGCGAGGGTGGATGTGAGGCTTAAATCACATGGGGGAGGAGATATCGATGAGGATGTCGCACACCATATTGGGGTAGGATGGATTAAGTGGAGGTTAGCATCCCGAGTTTTGGGTGACAAGAGAGTGCCAACGATACTCAAAGCTAATTTCTATAAAGTGGTGGTTAGACCGACCATGATATATGGGGCTGAGTGTTGGACTGTTAAGAACTCACATATCCAAAATATGAAAGTAGCATAAATAAGGTTGTTGAGGTGGATGTGTAGGCACACTATGTTGGGAAAGATTATAAATGATGATTTTCAGGAGATGGTGCACGTGGCTCCCATTGATGACAAGATGCGGGAAACGAGGCTCAAATAGTTTGGACATGTATAGAGGAGAAGCCCAGATGCTACAGTAAGGAGGTGTGAGCGACTGGTTGTGGAGGGCACGAGATGAGGTAGAGGGAGGGCTAAGAAGTATTGGGGAGAAGTGATCAGGCAGGATATGGTGAGGCTTCAGCTTTCCGAGGACATGACACTTGATAGGAAGTTGTGGAGGTCGGGTATTATAGTTGTAGGTTAGGAGGTAGTTGAGTCTAGCGTTACCTTGTACTGTTATGAGCCAAGCTTGGTAGGGTTTTTGTCTGAAATAGCTAGGGGTATTTTCATGTCTTACTATTTTCTCTTTTCGGTGCGGGACCTATTTACTAGCCATCATTTTTGTTTTGAATTTTTCCTTCTGCATTTTATGTTCCTATTTTTCCTATGATCTATGCGGTGAAACTAATATTCTCTCCTTTTTGTTTTTCTTATTATCTTGAGCCGTGGGTCTTCCAGAAATAGCCTCTCTACTGCTTTGGGGTAGGGGTAAGGTCTGCGTACATACTACCCTCCCCAGACCCACTTGTCGGATTTTACTGGGTTGTTTTACCTTGTTCCTTTATTTCTTCACCTTGTTTGCAGATTGATAATTGATTCTATATGATACTTACCTTATTCTGAGTAGTACTTGCCTAAATACTCGTTAACTGACTAAACTCTGTACTATCTGTCCTTAAACAAGACTTCAATTCGACCATGGAATTATTTCTTGACCTTGTTCCGATCTAGTACTTGAGTACTGATTGATTCCATATAATGCTTTCCCTAGATTAAGTGGTACTAGCTTGATTTTATTTCATTATGTCTTGTTAATTGATTGAAGCTAACTATAATTTATTGCGATGTTATTCTCATGCTTTATTTGTGTAGGACTGAAGCATTACCTTATTTGTCTCCTCATTGAGCATTATTTAAGCCCTTCCCCTTTTCCCTTTAGAAAACAGTCGAACTCTCCTATTCTCACTATAAAACTTAAGCTCTCTCTCTTGCTTCTGTTCAGATTTTTGTGCTAAGTGGCTATTATTTGGCCCGCTGGAAGCCAAGGCCAAATTGTTCTAGAACCTAGCTGTTACTGCATCTTTACTTTCTTTCTTCTAAACTGGTATTCCTTAACCTTTGCAATTCCTTTCTCTATGCATTGTTTGATTATCCTGTTTCAGTTCCTTGCATGATTCTGTTTGCTATGTGACTGCCTGATTCCACTTAGTGATGCTGTTAAGTTAAGCTATCTTCAATAATTTGAAACTTTTCCTAATTCAGTTCCTGTTCTGAACTTGGCTAGAAACATGTGATCAATGTGCGGCTACTTCATGTGTCCTGTTTGTTTACTAATTATTTCTGTGCTTGAGCCATGATTGTTTAATATTAGCTTCTAGCCTAATCAAAATGCAAATTTGTTCGAACTATATGTTAAACGTGAATTTTGTTTGTTCCATGTACAGTTCTGTTGCTATTCTGTATGTATTGGTTTCGAAACTTGTTCCCCCTTACCCTCTATGTACTAGTTTTCAAACTCCTACTCTTAGTCATTTACGTTCTCCCCACCAACAGTGTGAGCACTGCCTAGGGTCCTTGAGACTCCTTTGAACTCTAACACATTTGGGATGGTTTTCCAATCTCTTATGAATTCTGTGCTGCATGTGTGGTTCTAGTGTGAGCATTGCCCAGGGTCCCTGAGGCTCTTAGGGAACTCTGACACACTGGAAGCCTGAGTTTAATGTGTTATGAATGGATCACTACTATGTTTCAGAGTTGTTGTACTTGAAGGCCTGGTTCCCAGGTTTATATTGGGCCTACTAAGGCTCTCTATAGTGTTATGGATATTGTTATTTATTCGTTATGGGCTGTAATAATGTAATAATATTTGTAATAAAAAGATTTGGGGTTTATTAGTAAAAGTTAGAGGGGGGAGGTTTCTATCTTTGTTAGACTCAGGTAGAAATTCTGCCTATAGATCTATTGTGTTAGTTTATCATGTGAACGCCATACTTGTAGAGATCCTGCCTATAAGATTTTTCTGATTGTTTTTGACTCTGCATTTTCACGTTTTTGGCATACTAGTGACACTGCCTATAGGTCTTTTGTTAATTCTACATAAGAAATCCATGTTCATAAGATCCTCATATATTTCCAATCTCAACGTGCATTAGTGGTGATGTATGTATGATCTTATTTGTATGAATTAATAAACTTTCCTGGCAATTTGCGTAAAATTCTGCCCACACGTGATTAATAGATTTCATACCTATAGAAAATAAAAATCAGTTTCAACTTAGATACCATGCCTATAGGAATAAAAAGAATCAATTTCAAATCTAGAAATCATGTCTATAGGATTCAAACTAATAGATATCATGCATGTAGAGTGAAATCATTTTTGTAAACTCAGACATCATGTTTATAGGAGTTTGAATCAAGTCAACACATAGAAATAATGTCCATAGGAGTTAAATTAATTCTGAAATACAGAAAGCATGCCTATAGGATCTAAAGAGATAAAACCTGTCTTTACGAGTTGATATCAGTAATTCGCTTAGAAACCATGTTATAGGTCTAAAATTAATAGTTGTAGATACCGTGCCTATAGGATTCTGCTAGTCACTTAGGCAAATCTATAGGGTTATTAATGATTCTGGGGTCTAAAAAATTGTGATATCTTACTGTCATAAAAAGCCGAGATTCAAAGCTTCATAAAATCAGTAGGCAAACCAGTAGGCCCCGATGCCCGCCTTAATAAAATACCTGTTTTACATTCCATTTCTGCCCATCTAGATATCCTTCCTATAGGATCCAAAATTAACAATGTTCGCTGATTTAATTACGTGCATTTTTTATCTACTTGTGGAGGTTAATATGATCCCGTATTTGCTCCTTACATGATAGTCATATTTGAGATTTTGTTTGTCGCCCATGTTTTTCTCATTTTAAGTAACGCATGTTAGTCTAGAACCACCCTGAATAGAGGTTCTAAATACCTCCAGGACCATAGGTAAGGGACGGGTAGTGCACGTATAGGGTACAATTTAGAATCAATTAGTGCACTTAAGTAACAACTTAAATATAGTAAATGAGTAGTAAAGGAAATGATAGCCCATGCGCTAATGCTATAACTAAAACCCCGACTTGTGGGAGTTGTAAAGAATTGCATGGAATGATCCTATAGGCTAAAAAAACCATAGGACCACCCCCTATACTCTTGTGTAAAAATAAGTTGAATATTGTATTTGACCAAATCATTTCCTTCCCTTTTAAGACTAATTTGCTTAATTTAATTTCGACCGGGACCCACCATTGTGGACCTCGAGAGGTGTCAAACACCTTACCCTCAAGGTAATTTCGAGCCCTTACCCGATCTTTGGTGATGTAAACTGGTTATATGTGTTAAACGCTCAAGGTGACCTAACACACCTTAATCCGTTAGGTGGCGACTCTTCAAATCCCATACCCCAATCCATAAGGAAGGGAGTTGTCTCAAAAATGTTGAAACCCGATTTCGCGAGAAAAGGGGGTGCGACACCTCATGTTGTGTATCCGTGGTCTCCCGAGGAGTGTATTTTACCTCTTGTCGCCTTCGATGACACGGAATTTGATATCCTGTGTGGTTTCAGCTACGTTTACTGGTAGGATTATCTCCCCCTTTTATTGTTTCGCTTGCCATGTTGATGCCATTTAGGACCCGGCATGTAGGTGCAATCTCATCCTCTAGGCCGAGTTGTTCTACTACCCTCAATCTGATTATGTTTGCTAAGCTACCTGGATCCACTACAACACGTTTAACTTGAAATTTATTTAAACGAATCAAAATTACCAGGGTGTCACTATACGACTGAGATATGCCTTCGGCTTCCTCGTCATAGAATGATAGGACGTCCTCGGGCATATAACTTCAAGTCCATTTTAATCTGGGGATCGACACCTTGGTGCATTTGAATACATGTATTTATGGGTCATCGACGCCACCAATGATCATGTGTATTACATGTTGTGGTTCTTCCTGCTCATTTTATCTGCTTGCATCTCTTTCCCTGAAGTGATTATTAGCTCGATCACTGAGAAATTCTCGAAAGTGACCCTCATTTAACAACCGAGCTACCTACTCCCTTAGCTGCCTGCAGTCTTCGGTTCTATGGCCATGTGTGCCACGATACGTACACATCAAGTTTTGATTCCTTTGAAAGGGATCGGTTTGTACAGGCCTTGGACACCTGGTATCTTTGATCCTTCCAATAGCTGACACAATCCCCGATGCATCTATACTCAAATTATACTGAGAGAATCGAGGTGCCTCTGCGGGTTCGGTATGTGTATCGAATCCATTCTTACTCATGAGTCCCCAAGAGATTTGACCTCGATCATTTGTTCGATCATTTCGAGGAGTGTTACGACCCGAGCCATTATTTTTCCGGTCGACATATGGCTGATATTGTTCCTTGTTAGATCTTGATTCTCTATATGTATCCCTTGGGGGCTTAGCTTCCAATTTGTTAGGATGAACTGAACCGAAATGGCTCCCTACTTATCATCCTCAGCCCTAATCTTTGATTGGTAATGGTTATGTACATCCGACCATGTCATAGTTGGGTACTCAATTAGATTCTGCTTTAATTTTCGAGATGCAATCGAACTCCTTTCATTCAAAGCTTGCATAAAAGCTTGTACTGCCCAGTCATCCGAGACCGGTGGTAGTTCCATTCGCGCCATCTGAAACCTAGATAGGAACTCCCTCAACATCTCGTCATTCCTCTATTTTATCTTGAAAACGTCTGATTTCCTCGTCGCCACCTTTATGGCCCCGGTGTGTGCTTTTACGAAGGCGTCTGCTCATATAACAAACTAATCAATAGAGTTAGGAGGCAAGTTGTGATACCAATTTATGGCTTCTTTCGAAAAAGTTTCCATAAATATTTTCAACAATACTGACTCGATATCATCTTCATTCAAGCAGTTTCCTTTAATCATGCAAGCATATGAGGTATTATGCTCATTAGAGTCGGTTGTCCCATATTTGGGTATATCCGGCATGCGAAACTTTTTGGGAATCGACATCGGAGCGCTTTGAGGGAATGGTATTTGTACAAACTTTTTGTCATCTAAACAACGGAAGGTGCCCCCAGTATTTTATCAACACGGGAGTTATAAGTCTTCACCTTCTTGTCATTGTCCTCGATCTTCACTTATATAAAGGGGACTTTCAGTATCATTATCATGCAGGAAATATGCTGAGGACATACCCGATCCAGATATACAAATACATAAATTATATGCACTGTCGAGGGTCGAATGACGCGAAATAGATGCATCTATTATTCTACCGAGGTGAGAAACCCGCTCCCAAAGTAGTGGAAAGGTTGACCCGCTCGCGGAAAAAAACTTATGACGCGGTTGAATATAAATTTCGCAAGTTACTACAACGTTCCTTGATTCTTTCCAAATTAAAGAAATTCAACTCGAAATGTTTAGGAATCATGAAATCCTCAAACTTAGCCCTATTCAATTCAATTAACAAACATAATGAAATAACGATGTCAATAAAGTATGGCATAAACCTAAGATTACCCGTACTTAAGCATGAGTAGTTGCTACATATGGACTCTCGTCACCTCGTGCATATGTAGCCCTCACAACTTACAGTACATATTAATTAAGTTCACCTATGGTGTTAATTTCCTCTTACAAGGTTAAAAAGAGACTTACCTCGTCTTAAGGCCTACTTTCCGGTCCAAGATTGTGCTCAAACACCCAAATTGGTGCCAAACGAGTCGGAACAAGTCTAATATTATATAAAATAATCAATTTTTGCTCAAAAGATTATCTAACTCTAAATGTAAGATTCCTAAAATTTACACTCGGGCCCACGTGCCCGTATTCAAGAAATTATTGAAGAAAGTTATTACCCATAACCCCATGAACTCAAATATATGATCTTTAATAAATTCCATAACCGATTTTGTAGTTAAATCACATTTTTATTAAAAACTTAGGTTTTCATCTAAACACTTGACTTTCTCAAAATTATTACATGTTAATCTGCCCATAATCTATGAATTTAACTCATGTTGTGTAGAAATTACTTACCTCAAGGTGCTAGGTGAAAACCCCCTTCCAAAAGCTCCAAAAATTGCCCAAGAGATGAAAAAAAAAGAGTTGAATGGTCTAAGTCTCGCCATTAATAAGTTGTGCACAAGTCTCAGATGTCGTATTTACGACATCTGGTTCGTAAATGAGAAGGTCGCAAATGCGACAAACACATCGCAAATGCGAACCTAGGCTTAAGCTTCCAAGATCGCAAATGGGACCATGGAGTCGCAACTGCGAACTCTGCTGAGGTCGCATATGCGACCAAAGCGTCGCACATTCGATTTTGGCCATGACAGGTTTCTTCGCGATTGCGAAGCTTTCCACGCAAATGTGAGGTTTTCAAATGCAAACAATTTCTCGCATTTACGAGACCTGCAACAACTGCCAAGAAACACCAGAAAATCTGAAGTGTTTTTCATCCTTCCGAACGTCCGAAACTCATCCGAGCCCTCGGCTCCGCACCAAACACCCACACCAGTCAAACAACGTCATACGAACTTGCTCGCATGATCGCAAAACTGATATAACATAAAAAATCATGAATCAGGTGCCAAAATGCATAGATTAACTCGTGAACTAAAAAAATTCAAAAAATACTTCCGCGCGCCCGATTCCTATCAAATTAACTCGGAATGACGCTAAATTTTGCGAGCAAGTCTTAAATGAAACAACGGACCTACTTCAACTTTCGAAACTGGAATCCGAACCCGATACAAAAAATTCCACCCTCGGTCAAACTTTCCAGAAGCCTCAAATTTTTAACTTCAGCCAAATGTCTCCGAAACGATCTACAGACTTCCAAATCCACTTTACGGCATGATACAAAGTCCCTAATTACCATACAAAGGCTCAGAACCCTAGATAGACGTCGAGAATGTAAAAATCAACTTCAACCCAAACTTATAAAATTCACTCAAAAGGCCAACTTTCTTTATTAAGCGCCAAAAAGCTCCCGGGTCATCCAAAATCCGATCCGAACTTTCGGCCAAGTCCAAATTCATCATACAAACCTATTGGAACTTTCAAACCCCGATTCCGAGATCGTTTTCTCAAAATGTTGACCGAAGTCAAACTTAGCCCTTTTAACCAAGTGTTCCTGTTGCAACCCGAACCTGTCCAAATTTCGAACTAACCATCCCCGCAAGTCATAAAATAGTATAAGCAAGTACATAAAGTCTTATTTAGGCAAACGGGGGTCTAAAAAAGCAAAACGACCGGTCGGATCATTACACTGTCAAAGTTCTGGATTCAAGATTCAAATGAGCTAGTTTTGATACCAAATTTAAAATAAGAGAAAATTATGTTGTAATGATATTTACTTGTCTAACAGTAATGTTACAACCGATATTTATAATATAATTAAGCTAATAAAACTAGAAATGTAATATCTTACCACTATACAATCTCTTAACGAAGAAACAAATTAAATCAAATAAAATACAATATAAGATCTCTGAAAAAGTATAGGGCGAAAAGATCTCGAAAGAATCTTAGAAAATAACAACCACGAGCCCTACATTTTGGGTGCAAATTGTTATGTTTCATTTTTTCTTTATTGTTATGTTTTGATCAGGCGAATGTTCTGTTGTGCTATGAACCCTGTGTGATTGAGACTTTATTAGACGGTTTTGTTGAGTTATCGTTATGCATAGTGCTTTACGTCTAGTGAACGCCATTGATATTACGCAGAAAAGGGTAAAAGTTATCCTTTAATTATCCAAAATAGAACACTTTTGTCCTCCATTATCTTTAGGCATTAAAAATATCTTTACTGTCTAAAAATTGGATCACTTCTACCCTTATTTACTGTAATGATAGCTGAAGAAAGGAATTCATTAGTGTAGTACTGCTTAGGTTGTTTAGGCCAAGTATTTAATTCCACAAGGGTCCACGTTCAGTGGAGGCCCAGTAGAGTAGCTGAGTACAGTAATTTACAGAATTTCCAATGGATTCTAAATAGATTCTAGAAGGAGGACACGTGTTGTCCTTAGAGTTGATTTGTTATGGTCCTAAGTTGTCACTGTTATATTTCCTTTTTATGTTCCTTTTCATTGTAATCAAGGCATCAGAGAATTATAATGAACTTTTTCTTTGTTCTTTTATTTATTTTCCTTCTTGTTTTCCTCGTTAAATTTGTAGCAGTCAAGATATTACAATTTTGGTATCGGAGCCACTTATTCTGGAAATCATAATGGTGGATAAACAACACAATCCCTCGGGTGATGATGGAGTTAAATGACTAGAAGCTCAACTCTAAAGCTTCATTGACGAATCTGAGAAAAGAATGGACAAAATGGAAGAAAAGCAAGCGAGCTATGAGAGAAAAATGGTAGAAGTGACTGATATTACCAGACGTATTGAAGAATTGTTGTTAAAAATGGATAGGCAAAGCAAAATTGTTGGCGTTTGCGGAAGCACATTCATGGAGGCTGGACAATCTTCAGTCACCAGTAATATGAGAAACAATACCCCACCTTTCTCCCCTAACTCAACTACTGGAAATTTTTCTCTATCAGCAACACCACCTATTCGTACACCCATTTCAAGCTCTACCACAAACCCTACTCTCAACTCGTCAGCGACGACTTACCGTCCTATAACTAGTTCATACCCCATGACTGCACAATTTGTTCAACCCATTCCAAGCTCAACTCCGACAACTACTCAGAATTTCCTTCACATGGGCTCGTATCCTATGTCCACACGCCCATACTACCCACAAAATAATCATGTTTCACTCGCTCAAAACTTTTTGAGTTCTTCTGGCCCATTTTCTTCTAATCCCACTTCTACTAGCCTTTTTCTATTCAAACCCTTTTCACAGCCTATAAACCTACAGCAAACCTCTCCAGTCCATTTTGGTTATTTTCCCATCGCCAATACAGTATGGGCCCATTATAATCAAGGGGGTTAGATCATACCGATTCATCTTCGAAATTGCCAAAGGCCAAACTATTATTTCTTGAATTCGATGAGATAAACCCTCAAAGTTGGTTGAGGCGATGTGAGGATTGTTTTTGACCTTTATAAGGTCACAGGCAAGGAGAAGATGACATACATAGCCATTCATTTGAAGGACCATGACGACAACTGGTTTGTTGGCTATGTATTGGACCGATGGGGTGTACACGCTGAAATTAAAAGACTTAATTTTCTGCCGTCGAGTTCCGGGAGAATGTATCAGGATCTCGAGGGTAGGAGCCCATGGTCTCGTCCTCGACCTCAGGGGTTCGTCAAAGCCCGACTCGGCGGAAGCTAAGAACGAAGCCAAGACAAGGGAAGAAACCCCCTAGGCGCATAGCTATATCTGACGGTCCCGGCCTATCTAGGGCCTACGCTGTGGTATCATGTCAACCCATCCCATCACCGTACTTTGCATTTATTCTCCATGTATTTATAACCGCGACTCCCCTCCTATAAAAAGGGGACTTGCCCTTCCTTGCAGGGGGTTGGCTCTCTCTCTCTCTCTCTTTCCTAAGCCATTTGTTCTCATTGGACCGAGGCCACCTCATGTTCATCATCCTCGTGTACATGAAGGCACAAGCGCCACGATCGTCGCCCAAAGATTCGGTAAGATATAAAGGCTGATCGCAGCCGGAGTCGCAGCACGACTCGAAGATCGGGCCATCAAAATAGCTAAAAAGAAATATGCCTAAGGGCATGGCTCGGATGATACCGTCATCATCCAACTAAATCCCTAGCCACGCAACCGCAAGATCACTTTTGCCTAGAAGCTCAAAGGGCCGTCACCACCCAATCATGCTGCCAGGAAAAACCTATGGGATTAACTGTAGCCCGAGTCACAATGTGACTCGGAGACTGAACCCAAAATAGTCAAAATAGCAGATGCCCAAAGGCACAGGATAAATACGACTACCACCCGCAAGCACGTGCACAAACACTTCATAGACATGAAGGCTCGAGTCGAAGCCCAACCCGGCAACTAAGCCTAAACGGCCAGGCCGAGCATGGAGGCCCAGCACCTGCTCACATTAGGAATCACACTTAGGGGTCCCCGGGACCGTCCGATTAGTTCCGAACTGAGAAGTACCTCGCCAAACGCAAAGACCAACATGCCTGATCAAAAACAACAACAAGGAAAAAGTACAGAAGAAATAAAACTTTGAAACTTCTCCTTATATGTCATATGCGCAGGAAAAAGCGTATTCTCCATCTACTGGCATGCCCTTCATATATTAGGAGCCAAGCTACAAAGCAGAAAAATCTACATTCTACGCTAAAGAGCTACAGCTTGCCAAAATCATCCTCCGCGACATCGACGAGAAGCGATCGAGCATCGCATTCATCCACCCATGCTCGAGCCAACTCCTCTAAGAGAACGAAGCCCCTTGCTCTGATTTCTTCGAACACCTCCTCCGGGTTTTGCCACGGACATATTCCTCGATCCTCCACTCCCAGTCCAGGGTTTGCTTCATCTCAGCTCGGGCATCAGCGACATCCTTCACAGAAATTGCCATCTCGCGATCGGCCTTGGCTTGGTTCAGCGCAGCCTCCGCCTGAGCTTCAATTATCTCATCTCTGACCTTCGAGAGGTGCAATTCAAGTTCCCTAATCATATCCGCTTAAACTTTGGTGTTGTATCGAATCAGGCGGAGTTGGACCGTTAGGGCAGGGACATTGGATGAAGCATCCATCTCCTCAAAAGCTCGCACCTGAGCTTGAGCCGTTAGCTCCCCGCAAGCAAATCTGACGTGATTGATGTCGCCTTTGAGGGAGTCCAAACCCTCCAATTTTTTCCGCAGCTGATCCAGCAAATAGGAATCAGCCTCTAAGCCAAAAGTAAGTAAAACACACACTGTTAGAAAATTACCTGCTCAGCCAAATAACTCTCATAGTTTGAGCTCCGATGCCCCTCATAGCGCCAACACTGCAGCTCGACTTCCTTCTCCTCGCTCAGGAGCCTATGGGACTCACCCTTCTCCTAAAATTTCTAGAGCTTGGCCCATTGATGGAGCAGTTTAGACCTAAGCCCATTACAGGCCTGCGCAAGGAAAGATTAATAGAGGGAGGAAGACACATGATACAGGCGACCTATGCGTAAACTCACCGCAAAATGGAGTCAACAGACTTCCTCGAAATCAAAAGCACACTCCTACTGATTTTTTCTATATGGTACTAGAAGAGCCAACATCGTGCACGACATGCTCACCTAAAGGAACCTCCGGCCGGGAATCAAGTGCTCTAGGGACAGCAATTCGGATAACACCCCCTCCTCGGAGATACGAGCCCGACCGGTGCCACTAAAAGCTCCTTCACATCGCAAGTTCCGATCTCCTTCATTTCAATCTCCCCTCGATCCCGAAGCCAATGGCTCCTTCCCCTTTTTAGAGCAATATTTCCTCGCCCCAAAGAACCTCCCGATATCTACAATCAGTGAATCCAACATAAACGGAAGGGAAAAGTGTTACCTTGGGTGCACGAAGGCAGAGCAAAGAGAACGTATGCACGAACCACAGTGTTGCGCCCTTATCTAGTGCAGAGCATAGCTCGCCATCTGTGTTCATCATAGGTCGAATGGGCCACCAGCTTCCGAACCTAGCCAGGCAGATTATGAACTTCACCCGGCATCCACGAAGTTGCTGCAATAGAGAAAACAACATTATTACTTAGCTAATTTTCACCATAGACGAGATCTGAGAAAGCTCTGAACGCATCGCTTACAAGCATAATTCTACTCTTCATGAAATGGCAAGAACTCCGCAGGGATGATGTCTGTCATCCGAACACGGATAAACCAATTGTCCCACTCTCAATTCCCGCCTTCCTCGTCACTATGACAAAGGGCGTAGATGAGCGGAACTTTATAGTTATCATACCCCGATTATGGAAGGGCCAGTACAGCCTGACAAGATGACGAAGCATGAATTCGAGCCCAGCCTGCTCCACGAAGAACCCCATCATCAACACCAACACCATTCACCAAAAGAACAGATGAATTTGTTTTAGGATAACCTGGTACTTCAGATAAAATCCAAGCACAATCCTATCAGGAGGGCCAAAGGCGAAAGGATATAAATACATGTTCAGGAATCCATCAGTAGAATCAGCAATACCCTTCTCGGGGGAAAACACCTGTAGGACTACCCTTTTGCTCCACCCACAGTATCTCCTCGCTATCTCCAGATGTGCTCCCTTTAGCAAAGACGCCGTCTCCAAAGGGAACTCCCATGATTCCTGAGCACCAGGATTAATGGCCCCGACCTCTTGTCGGATCGGTCCCGAAGCAGCTTCTATGACTATGGTGGAGCTAACAGCCCAAAGAAAGGGTATGCACCAAATACTTCCGTGCCTAGAAATATGCAGCCCCCTATACTGAAACAGAAAGCGGCTATTTGAAAATGGTATATTTTTGCGGAGAAGCCGAGGCCGCTCCATATATATATGAAAAATAGCAACGATTCACATGCCCGAGGTAAGCCCCGGGAAGCCAACGGCCTTGATACAAATCAATGGATCGATACTCGTCCCTCGAAGCATCATCGAATGAGGAGTCACAACTCGTGGAATCATTCTTATTATCTCCATGATCGTGGAATCATTCATATTATCTCCATGCTTAGAGCATCACTCTATGACAAGAAACTCTCGCCTAAAGAGGTCGGGCCTCAATGAGATCTCGTTGACCGACATCTAATCCAAGGCGAGCAACTGATCCCACAAATCACCCTCTCTAAAAGGAAAGAGCAAATGCAGAAAGCTCCGATCGCGAAAACTACATGAAGGCCCGAGAAAGCACCCCAAAAACGTAAGCAAACCACTTAGAGGAAGCCAACCTTATATTTTCTAAAAGGTGATCAACATCAAGGTTAACAAGGCCCCCTGGGCACCCGGAGATGACCTCTATCCGGGGTAGCATCCCTGAAGACCCTGGAACTCAACGCATGATCTCCAAATAACTTGGGAGACTTCTATAGACCTGATTCATCAAAACGACCCAGGTTTGTCCCGAAATATGATGATGGGATCGAAAAGAACCCATGTCGATCGGCAAGAAATTAGGTGAACACTTATGTCCGAACTAAATATCAGCGATCAACAACACATAAGTAAACATTCGAAGAGCCTCGAAGGGCATGAAGGCATAAAGAAATAGAGAAAATTCAAAAGCAGAGATCGACAAAAGTTCATTTCTTATTCATAAAAGTGTATGTACAATAGCCCCTGAAGAGTCATAGCTCACATTTACGAAGTCTTACAAAGGGTTCCCGCACAGATACAACAAAAGGGAATACATGAAGAAAAGGCTTAAAAACAATTCTACCCCCGAAGGCACACCCCCAGTGATAGAGTCTTCAAGCATTACGTCGTTGAATGAACGCCTTCAACAACCTCGCCCCAGTCCCTCAAAGTAGCACTTAAGAGAAGAAGATGAAAAAGAAGGCAAAATGAGCAGGGAGGGATGAAGAAGCGCAATAGCTCTCCAAGGCTCGAGGACCCTCTTTGGCAAAGGGAGGCTCGGAGAGGCAGCAGACCGAACGATCTTCGATCTCGCTTGCACGACTATTTCAAAGACACTTCTTCGAGCATCGAGCCGTGCAAGCCCCTAGCTCGGGGAAGAGTCCCACATCGAGCCAAGGTACGAAGGTGAGCAGCAATGTATAATCTGAGCCCCCTTTTGTGCAGCGATGCACAATCTGAACAATCACTTACATGAGGGAGGAATCAACTCTCCATTTATTATCACCTCGACCTAGCAGTAGCAGCAAAGGTAGGCATGTCATCAACCACGATGATAGCAGGATGTCAGATATGCATCCGGTGGAGAGAAGCTCCGTCAGAAGGCCACAAGACAGTGCAAGGAAGCTCCTCCAAACGGTTTTGAGATCATAAACTATAGCTATGATATTCCAAGGGGGTAATGAAAGAGTTAAGAAAAGAAAGCCAGCGGAAACTGTGAGATGATGAAAAACAAGGCCAAAGCACCCCCCATTTATAGGAGATTATGGCACGATCATCCATGTTTCGGAAGATTGACCGATGGGCGCAGCTAATGCATCCACAAAAATTGCACCGGTGGCGGTACCTGTACCTTGGGAAGCAAAAATCGAAGAATGCAATGAATGAGGTCGAAAATCATGAACCAGAGGACACATCATCAATATGACGTCGCCTAAAGAAGCTCGAGAAGTTAGTTGTCAAAATCATTTCCCATCTCTTCGACACAGGAAATGCGGAGACTATCTGTATACGGTGAAATTAAAAGACTTAATATCCCGCTGTCGGGACATTATGGGAGAATGTATTGGGATCTCGTGGGTAGGAGACCGCGGTCTCATCTTGGACCTCGGGGGTTCGTCAAAGCCTGACTCGGCGGAAGCAAATAATGAAGCTAGGACAAGGGAAGAAACCCGCTAGGTGTATAGCTATATCTGACGGACCTGGCCTATCTAGAGCCTACACTGTGGTATCATGTCAACCCATCCCATCACCGTACTTTGCATTTATTCTCCATGTATTTGTAACTGCGACTCCCCTACTATAAAAAGGGGACTCACCCTTCATTGCAGAGGGTTGGCTCTCTCTCTCTCTCTCTCTCTCTCTCTTTCCTAAGCCATTTGTTCTCATTGGCCCGAGGCCACCTCGTGTTCATCGTTTTCTTACTTGTTCTATGCCCGTCTAACTGTGCATCAGCCATAAAGAGCCTTACTTAATCGTATTTGTGTTTGTTATCCCTTCCCCAACTTTCCCCGATAACTCGATCTCTATTCTAGCCTCGGCCCTAAGGCCTCCATCGAACTGCTCCATGCCCGGGCAACAGGCCCCTTCAGTTTGCTTACTACCGCAATTTAACTCGCATTTTATCGCTATACTTGACATTTTTAGCATCGACTGCCCCTAACAACCAGCTTGAGAATAGATCAAGTATTTTTAGAATCCCATTTATCAATTTAACTGTTGTTAATTTTGAAGAATTGAGGTGCCTGCTGACCTTGATAAACCCATTTATACATGATGTCATACCTCCTTTTCCCTACCCTCGAAAGGGTATAAGCACCACAAGAATTTGGATTTTTAGTGTCAATATATAGTTGCTACAATATTTATAGTATTAGCAGCAACATTAAAGGTTGCTACAGAAGGTGAATATTTAGCAGCGACTTTTTTGAGGTCGCCTCTGATGTGGATGAAATTTTCAGTCCCGCGAAGAATAAAATTTTGGCTCCAAATTATTTGCGGCGAAACTTATCGCCACTAAAGAGATTTTGCAGAGACTGGGTCGCTACTATACCATAGAAATTTTAATTTAAAATAACAAAACAAAATTAAAAAATCCTATTCTTTCTAATTAGAAGAAACGAACCCCTTTAGAGTTCAGACACACAAACATAACCTTCCTCTCTCTAGAAATCCCTCCCCTTCTCTCTAAAATCACATATGTGCTAAAATTTGCATGACCCAGCTCTAAATCTCTCTAATTAAAATGTGAATCAGGTATGTGTTCAAATCCCTAATCTTTTCCTTTTTCTTTTAGGAACGAAAATTTCATCTAGGTGCCGTTCAAATCCACGATTTTGTGGTGGAAGAAGCTAAAAAATGTTAATCTAAAAAAGGAAAGAGGAGGGGTTAAGTGAACAGACCATATTGGAAAGGTCATTACTAAGGCGCTCAATATCAGGTCTTTGACCAAATTTCTCTCTAAATTCTTCAAGTGTGGATTCAATTTGTGAATTGGGTATTGCAAAACCACGATCTTTAAGCATTTCGAGAATAGTTCTACGCGCAATGAAGTACCTGTGGCTCTCAACTCTCATAGCTGCTAGTGACCCTAATCCTTTCTTTTTTATTTATACCCATACTAGTTTATATATAAATTTATGTTTGGGTTTTTTTATAAGGATTCTTTAAGGAAAAATTTTCAACATGCAGTTAGGGATTATTGTTATTTCAGGAATTTTACATTTGTATTCTTAGATTTCATCTCGAACTTCTCTGAACTGTTTGATATCTATAGGAATAAAAAAAAAGAGTCGCACATGAAGACTTATTTGAGGCGTATTTGGTGTTGTTGTTGTTGATTTTCAGTCTTGACAGCACTCGACAATCTTAGTTTGGGTAATTTAAAAGCTTCTTGTTGAGAGACCTATTGTATGTTTATATTTCATACTTGTAAGGGCTGGCTGAATCGCTGCCATAATTTTCCTTTAGAAGATGTATCCAATGTGTTTCTACTGTGGTGTATTCATTTTTTATGTAGATTTCTAAAATTCATACTGATCTCATATTTGTATGAGAATAAAGGCCATTTACAAACAGATAGCTAAATTATTTGATATTCTTTTGTGCTCTATTTTCCTGTACCATCACCATGTAACCAATTTTTAAATTGTAAAAAAGTTTCTGTGTTTTTTCAGCTTTTATAGTACTTTGATAGTTCTTGTCCTTCCCTTGCACCTTGTTATATTCTATGAAATATTTGCTTCTTTAGAGTAATTTCTAGCATTTTGTAAATTTACAACAATGACATGAATGAGATTTACTACTTGCTTCTGTCCAGATTGTCAATGTTGGGAAAAGTAAACTAGATTCATCCAATTTACCTAGTTCATGTATTAGGAAATTAGCTAAGATGCACGTTTGAAAGACATATTTCCCTGTATGAATCAGATTGCTCTAGAAAAGAGTTTAGAGCCTATTAATTTAATACTCTTTGAGTCTAGTTGGGTAAGAGATGTTAAATATGTTTATCAATAAGGTGTTTGTAGATGTGGCAGTGTATATATTTATTTTTATGAAACTGGTTTATTTCCTTGTAACCAAAAGGTGAGTAAGAGTAGAAACTTGTTGCAATATTTCTCATTTTATTTAGAAGTGATTTGATTTGTTCATTTCTGATGTATGTCCGTTATTATAAATGTTTAGATTATTATCAACGTTGCACTTTTATTTAATTAACTTTTTTTTGTTTAAATAGAAAGGATGGATAAAAGTTGGTTGAATATTAAGAATAGAGTCAAACAAAGGTATAGAGATGGAGTAGACAACTTTCTTAATTGCGCATTCAGTCAACCAACAGTGAGCACTATGATTCGGTGTTCTTGTAAAGGGTGTATGAATACCGAGTTCAAGCTACGGGTTGGTATAAGAGGAGATTTATTGAGGAAAGAATTTTGGGATTCTTATAAAGTGTGGGACTTGCATGGAGAAGTGTCAGTTAGAGTTGAAACTTCTAGTGTTGTAGTTAGTGATGATGAAGTAGAAGATGATAGCATTGAAGAGGACAATATTAGTGAAATGATTCACGATGCTTGTGGATATATGAATGTGGAGGATAATAATAATTCGATGGACAACGAAAAGCCAAATATACATGCAACAAAGTTCTACAAATTGTTAGAAGATGCTGAGACAGAACTTTATCCTGGTTGTGAAAAAGTCTCAAAGTTGTCTTTTGTTATTAAACTACTTCACTTGATGTGTCTTAACCATTGGAGCAACAAATCTATGGATGCACTATGAGCTTCTTTAAAGAAGTTCTTCCCGAGGGGTCATTTGTGCCAAATTCTTTCTATGAAGCAAAGAAAGTTCTTTCTGGCCTCGGCTTGGCGTACACCAAAATAGATGCATGTCGAAATGATTGTATTTTGTATTGGCGTGATTATGCCAATATTCAAGCATGTCCTAAGTGCGGTAAGTCTAGATGGAGGTCCAAAGAACACGGAGGCAAGAAAGTAGCTCATAAAATCTTGCGGCATTTTCCAATCAAACCAAGACTTTTAATATTATACATGGCAAGAGAGACAACTAAAAAGATGAGGTGGCACAAGGAGGAAAATATTGATGATGGTGTCTTGCGACATCCTTCTGACTCAATAGCTTGGAAATCCTTTGATGCACAACATTCCACCTTTTCGGATGAGTTAAGAAATGTTCGACTAGGCTTGGTGAGTGATGGGTTCCAACCTTATGGGAACATGAGTTCTAATCATAGTATTTGGCCAGTCATACTAGCTACGTATAATTTGCCACCATGGGATTGTATGAAAAATTCGTATTTTATGATGACACTTTTTATTCCAGGCCCCAAGTGTCCGGGCAATGATATTGATGCATATTTACAAATAATGATTGAAGAGTTGAAAGAATTATAGGTCGGGACGGATACTTATGATGCACACTCAGAGTCTAATTTTTTTATGCGTGTGGCTATCATGTGGACGATCAATGACTTTCCTGCATATGGGAATCTTTCAGGATGGTCAACCAAAGGCAAGCTTGCATGCCCTTGTTGCCATAAAGATACACAATCGACTTCCTTACGTAGTAAGTTATGTTATATGGGTCATCGTCGCTTTCTTCCCATGGACCATCCATGGCGTAGAAGTAGGATGTTATTTGATGGGAAAGTTGAAATGGGAGTTAAACCTAACCCTTTAACAGGTGATGAAGCACTTATGCAATTACAAGCTTTAGGTAATGTGGCTTTTGGTAAAGGACAAAAGAGAAAGAGTGATGTTCATAATAATGCATACAACTGGAAGAAGAAAAGTATCTTTTTCCAATTGCCTTATTGGAAGAGTCTTATGTTACAACATAACCTTGATGTGATGCACATCGAAAGAAATGTGTCCGACAATATTATATCAACTGTCATGAATATGGTTGGAAAAATAAAAGACACATTGAAAAGTAGATATGACTTGATGGCCTTTGGAATCAGACAAAGGTTGCATCCAATTGAGGATGAGAACAAAATTCTGTTACCTGCAGCATGTTATGCATTATCCCCGGAAGAGAAGCTGAAGGTGTATAGTTTCTTGGCTAATTTGAAGGTTCCTGATGCCTTTTCCTCAAATATTTCAAGGTGTGTCAATGTATAGGAAAAAAAAAATACATGGATTGAAATGTCATGATCATCATGTATTGTTGCAAGACATTTCTCCAGTAGCTATACGTGGTTTGCTACCCAAGGAAGTGTGTGATCCAATTATAGCCTTAGAAAATTTTTTCAAGAATATATACTCTAAGTGCTTGACGATCGAAGATCTTGAAATCCTAGAGGCAGAAATTCCTACTATTTTGTGCAAACTTCAACTTGTTTTCCCTTCGGCATTCTTTGATGTCATGGTTCATTTGCCAATTCACTTGCCAAGTCAGGCAAAGCTTGGTGGACCAGTTCAATATCGAAATATGTATCCTATAGAGAGGTAATTTATTATTTAATAATTTCGATGCTATAGTTTTGGAATGACATATATTACATTAATGAGTTATTTTATATAGGTATTTGCGAACACTTAAGTCACATGTTCGCAACAAAAATCGTCCAGAAGGTTCCATTGCAGAAGGTTATTTGGCAGAGGAAAGCCTCACATTTTGCTCACGATACTTGAAGAATATCTCAACCAAGTTTAATAAACCAACCAGGAATGATGATGGATCTATGACAAGTAATGAGATGGCTATCTTTAAAAAAAGTGGTCAAACAAAAGGTGCTTTAGACGACATCACGCTATCTCATGATGAGTTTAAACAAGCATGTATGTATGTGCTTCAAAATTGTGAAGAGGTTTCACATTTCATGGAGTAAGTCTCTTATTAACTCCAAGATAGTTTCACATTGATCTAATCCGAACCCGATTAATCTTAACTAACTAAAAATGTAGGGAATATACAAGAGAGATTGAAAGCCAAAGTTCAATGAGAGCTCATAAAAATGAGTTTCTTGATTGGTTTCGCGCACGTGTGGGTGTCTACTTAATTAATAATATTGATATTTGGTAAGGGAGTTTATTCAAATTTAAGTGACAATCGAAATGAGATTATTTATTAGATTCAGAGTCACCACTTAGGATAATTTATGGTGTACCAAGCCACCAGTTTAAAATCCCAAAACGAGGAAATTAGACTTTATTTACGGTCTGTGAATAAAGAAATCCAAGTAAGGAATTTTGTTAACCTGGGAGAAGATGTTAGGCATTCCCGAGTTTCGTTGTTCTAGCACAGTCGCATTGATCATACTTGGCTTAAACATATTGTCTAATTACTTATTTTAGAATCAATGTGCATTTGCCCTTTTTTATTAAGAAATTATCCTGAAACAGGTCACGCGTACGTGTACTCATTTGTTTGGTACGTCAAAATTATGTTACGTGAACGTGTCAACAATTAATAACTCTTTACTATTATTAAAAAAAGTTTGGCCGATATTGCACGAACGCATACTCCGGTTTTATTTTTAGAAATCGTAATCATATCACGCAAATGTGTGCACAATCACGACGATATATTAAACGTGCCTAAAGCAGCCTAAAGCAAACTACTAACATTCATCATTTTTACATCTAGAGTTATGAAATTAATACGAGGGACGTAGATGATTAAATTGGATGGCGCACCTCGAACTACATGAACTAGATTAAATTAACGGCCTATTAAAACCATCTCATTATTGAGAAAGTTTTATCAAAGTTGTGCGAATGCATATTCCGTGTTGGTTTTTAGAATTATAATCGTGTCACGTGAACGTGTCCACAATCACAATTGTATTTTAAATGCGCATAAAATCCTTTCTACGAATATTCATTTCTAATACCTAATTATAATATTTGTAAGGGCCATAGATGATTTAATTATAATGGCACACCTCAATCTAATTAAAAGAGTTACTCTAACCAACATAATCTAAGGCAACTCTTGCACAACCATTAGTTGAAAGGAAAAAAAGGGTTCGTACTAGGCCCTTAAGAATTTTGGCCAAGTCTGTTTGAGCTTTCATCTGCAGAAACTGTTTAAAAGGAGAACTGGGCTCGAAGGCGATCCCAAAGAATGTGATTAGGCAAATACCCGCCCATCCCCAAATGGCCCCAAAATCCAGGCCCAAATCGGCACTGTTCTGAGTAAGCTAATTCTAGTGAGAAGTATAAGCTGAAAGGTGTGGGACTCAACATCGAGCCCAAACAGAGTGGAGGAAATATCTGAAGCCTAGGAAAACTGATTGAGCTTATTTGACTATGATCAACATGCAACAATATGATATGCAAGCCCTAAATGCTATAACACCCAAACGACCATATCACAAATCTAAAAGAAACAGTGTTTTGAATTTAACTAAATTAGTAATATGAGGATAATGCTAGTTGTCATGCCTTACAGCACGCACACAACAAAATAAGGAGGCTTCCAATTGAATCATAAGCCATAAAATCATTCAAATCTCAATTTAGCTCAAGCTGAATTGTAAACAATTTGTAGGAGATTCAAACCTCAATTTTAACTTTTCTAATACAAACAATATGGAAGTCCTACACTGTTTGGAATATTTAGCACTTGTCAAACTAAAAACTAATTTCTCAAATTACAGCTCTTAAAGAACACAAATGCTCAAACCAGACTCTAGAAGGAAAAAAGCCAACGAAATTGTAATATGACCAACCTTGAATCTAAAAATCAACACTAACTTTGAACATATTTAAACGAAACCAAAAAGAAGTTCATCATCTGACTTAGATCCCTACTATAGAAAGCTTTAAGCACTTTCTATACCCACAACAGGTTTTTAACTAACTCAGAACCCAATATAATAAACTTAAATCCTAATCCAGATTTAACAACGTGATACAACATCAGTAGCATGAGAAAGTACGTAAAATGCATATAAGAGAGATAAATTATTATAGAAAACTGAATGAACTTAAGGAACATGGGAACATGATTCGACAGGCAACACATATTCATTAGATTTCCACATCGGATTGGACATTTATACTTCACAGTCTATTAATTGTCCAAGAAGTACCTGAAGATAAAAATAAAACAAAAGAGTATGAGGATTTCAGCAATAGCAGAAGGGTGAGCGAATCAGCAAATCAACACAACAATATTCAGCTCCCTCACACCATCTTCAACCCTAGATAAATTAGAAGTCCCTTGAAACTTTTAAGTTCTTATTAACAATGAAAACCAAAGAGTAATTTCAAACAATTTTCAACCAAAAATGGTGCAGAACCATTGAGTGTTCTTTTTAAGCTCTGAATGTATCTTTTTGAGTGAAAGAAGGGTCTATATATAGCCCTTTTTGGGTGTCATGTGCTGCAGAAATAAAATGAGAATTATTCCGTCACCCAAGAATCTTTTATAACAGAATGGAATAGCCGTGAACCGCTAATTGGCATCAGTAATTATGTTGGCCAAATAGGAACAACTGCTCCTCCTCTAGAAGCTTCTAAATGTAGGAATTATGTGAAAAATCCTATCTTATTTCCAACCTAAAACCTTAAGTTTTTGCTATTCAATTAGCACCCTAAAAGTCTTAAACATTTACAAACCAAGGCAAACAATCCTCTAAAATAGAATCACTAGGCAACCAGAATCAAATGGCATCAATTTCTGAAATCTAAATAGGTTTAACATTGAAACGAAATTAGAAATAACCCAACACTTGAACAATTAACACTGACATTAGCAAGAAACAATCAATGAATGAACCTATCATGAGATTCAATATTTGAAACAATTAATACAACCATTTACCGGGGAATCAAAACACCACGAATCACTAACATGCTGATTTCGGAATAAATTTCATTAAACACAAGTTAATAGATTTAAATAAACCCTAAATGAAGAACTGAAAATCTAATGATTCTGATGCCAAATGCATAATTTTAACCCTAAACCGATGACTAACATTAATGACTAAGCACATAAGTCAACAAATAATCCTAAAATGCTAGAACCCTAAATCATGCAACTAAATAGAGTATCAGTCATGAAGAAAAATCAAGAGAAAGGGCAAGAAGATAACAGAGAAAAACAAATAAGATGAAACAAGAAAAAATTACCTATGTTCTCTCCAAACGGAATCCACTCGGAATCTGACCCAGGCTTAAACGAAGTATAAGTGACCTAGAACTACTATTAATCGACTGTTTTTAATAAGAACAATCGACTAATGGCTATGTTGGATTAACTTGACCAATCAATTGACCAAAAACAAACAAAAAAGAAGGGAAAGAATTAGGATTTATGATTTCAGATACAAAATTTGAACAACTCGGATAGAAATTATTGGGAATCAAAGGCAAGGTAGCAACAAGGGATGGTCAGGGGTCATAGGGTGTGAATTTGAGGTTATTTGAGTGAGTTAGGGTTTTTGAGGTCCAATTTTAGATCTAAGATTGGAGAGGATTGAGAAGAATTCGAGGGAAACTATTTTGGGATTTAGAAAGAGAAGGGCGAGGAGATCCTGTGTTGTTAATTTGGAGGGGAACGGAGTGGTCCGGGGCGTCGATACCGGCGAAGACGATGGGGATTTTGGGGCAACGGGTCTTCTAGAGTTTGGAGGTTAGGGATGGAGATAGGAACTAAGGGGTTTGGAATTTGGGGGGGGGTGATAAGTTCCGAACTGTTGGATCATTCAAATCTAACGGCTGAGATGAAGGGCCACGAAACGGGGTCGTTTAGCATGGGACAGGGCTAGGATAGAGTAATTGAAATTTGGGCCTGGGTCGAAACGGATTTGGGGCAGGTTTAGGCAGAAATACTTGGGCTTTGGCCCAATACAATTAAAACAAACCCCTTTTAATTAACCCCCTATTTATTTCCTTTTCTCTTTGCTTTTTTTTTTTCCTTTTCTTATTTTCTTTAATGAAAAACCTAAATTAATATAAATTGTAAAATTAAACTAATTATGAAATTATAAAACCTATAAAACTTAATTGATCCTCAATTAAACAAGAAGAACTACTAATCAAAAATTAAAAGCTAAAAATGTAAAACTAAGCCAATTTTTGTGATTTTCAATTTTAATAAAGCCACTAATTCACTAATTAACCTTAAAAATGTAAAAATGAAAGCTAAATGAAATTCATGGTAATTTAGATATTTTTTTTGATTTTAACAAAAATAAACATGCACAGAAATGCAAACAATTAGCACAAATTCCCACAAAATCCTACAAAATTGTAGAAAATGAAAAAAAATTGTTTTTCTGGTATTTTATGGGAGTAATTCCTATAGGGCAAAAAACACGTGCTCATTGATCACGGCCTACTCTGCATTACTAAATAAGTAGCAAGAGAGGGTCGGAGTAGCTTCTACCCAATTTAGGGTCGGGATCGATATCCACAGAGAGCTAAATTTGGAATCGAGTATCTATCTAGTTTAGGATTGCGTATGTGTTCCGAATTACACTTCTAAATATTTTTGGGGTTTTTGTTTTACCTCTACTATTTATCAAACTACAAATGGTAAATGCAACTAGATTAAGCTAAGAGTTATAATGCTACGGGTTTTCAAATGGTTTAAAAGGTACTAGGGTAGTGAGTTCCGCCTAGGTGGTCAATTGATGGGTACTTGAGTCTAAGGCACGTTTGGCATATTTGGGGAGTATGATATAACCATTGCACGGCTTTACCCACTCTACACCTCTCGGTGGTTCGAGTGATTTTGCCAGAATTGACTTTCTCAAGACCAATTGGGTATGTAAATTTGCAGAAGAAACTAGGGTTCAAGTCGGGTTTGTCTCTCGAGGTTTAACCTTTTAATTGAGGCTATCAATCTCTTGAGTACGCCCCAATTCCTAGTTGGACCAATTTCAGAGACTTAGGCTTTCTTTCTTAAGAAGAGCCCAAGTCATCAAACACAAACTACTGTTTGCAACCATTAATTTAGCAATTAACCATGAAATTGGCCCAAATATCAAACACCCATAGTCAATTTAGCCCTAAAATACAAGACCCATCAATTACCCATACTAGGGTTGAGCCACAACCCTAGCTTATGGGTCTAGCTACTCATAATTAAAGAAGAAAAGCAAGAAATAGATGAAGAACAACTCATATTAATTAATCACTAAGATAAATAAAAAGATTCGATGATGAAATGTAGATAAAATTTCCCAAATAATTAAATGTCGAACCCAAGAGAGCAGCTATGTTCTGAAACTATCTGCTTAACCTAAAAATAGAAAAAAGCTATTTATACTAAGTTGACAATTTTGGACAAAAATACCCCTGCGTGGTTAGTGCGGACCGCACAAAATTGATTACGGTCCGCACCAGGGCTTTAGACTTGACAAAACTCTTTGAACTTGGGCACCGCGGACCGTAGATAATGGACTGCAGTCGCGAAGGCTTCTAGCGCGGTTCGCAAAAAATGGACCGCGGACCGCATTGGCTTGCCACTTGGAATTGTTCTGGGACTGTTCTGCCTGAGCTTTGTCTTGTCTTGGTACTTGTGCAAATTTCACTCGTTTTGAGCTGATCCTTGACATCTTGTCACTTTGTTGATCAAACCTGCAATCTAGCACAACTTGTGAGCCTTTTAGGACTATTTTTTACGAATTTCCAATCAAAACATAAGCAAGAAGGAGTATAAAATGGATCAAAGTCCCTAGTTATCAACTCCCCCAAACTTGAGCTTTTGCTTGTCCTCAAGAAAACAAAATAAGACCTACCCCTTAAGAGAATGTCCAAGAAAATCTTAGTTGTCCTAAAGTGACCTCATCTAGCATCCATTGGGACTAATAATTGCGCTCAATACAAATGAATCATTAACAACTTTTACTCTTTGAAACACCATGGGTTAAGTGCGACACAGAAGCATCAAGAGTTGACTTAACACATCAAAGAACTCTTTTCTATTACTTTGGTCATTGTGGAACCCAAACTCACTCATCTTTAGCTTTTCTAAGCAAACCTCACCTTTAGAATAATGGCACTCATTACGAAGTTAATAGGAATTCACTCATCTCTCAATAAGAAAAGTCACAAGACCGGCTCTAAGTACCATATGCTTGCCCCTTATGTGAGTATCCACTAATGTAAGCTTCATTCAACTCAAGATTATATAGGGCTTTTGTGGAGACATTGTGAAGGCTTTTGGTTCAGGGTAGGAAATATTTGGTCTAAGTAGGTTCCATCTTCCCTTAAGCACTTCTTTTGATTTATTTGGCACACATTCACTTGACTCTTTGAGTCACTTCACTTCTTTCTAAGGGGTTAGAGAGACACACAATTACTCTTTCTTGTACATTTCAAGCATTTTCTCCTTTTCAACTTTCCACACCTTTCATTATTTGCTTTCCCTGAATCCCTTTTTATTCTCTTTCATATTGAACATTCTTTTTGTCTTTTTTGTTTCTTTTCTTTCTTTTTCATTTCCTTTCCTTTTCTTAACTTTTGTGCCTTTTTACCACTTTGTTGCAATCCTCGTCTCTCCCCCCAAACTTATAACTTTTGCCATGTGCTAAAGGAAAGATCGGGTGCCAAGAGATGGTATCTTTTAGAACGGGTATAGGTTGGTATATGGTTCTTAAAGGAAAAAGGTCTCAGGCTCAAAAAGGTTAACTAGGGATCTTATCATTGGTAGATTATGGGTGTGTTCAACTATCATTTGGACTAAGGAGAGCCTACAATCATGTCTCAAGTCAAAATTCACTTAGGATTTCACCTCAACAAACATTCAGGGCAAGTTCTAGACCAATGGCTCGGGACTTGGACTTGCATTACGATTACTCACCACACAAGCTATGGGATTGCTAAAGACATTGAGTCGGGCACCCACAACGACCTTAGATAAGATTTAAGCTCACAATGGTCCCGAAAAAACACTTGATGCAGCCAACACAAGAGTCTCAAGGTCACAACTTTTACCCTCCTAAACATAACAATTTGTTTTTTACCACAAAATCAAAGGCAAATGTGCTAGGCCCAAGTGAAGCTTAGCTTGAGGCACCCTTAACCACTACCTACTAAAAACAAAAAGAAAGACGAACTCAAACCCTTAAGAAGGTTGTCACGCCATCCATTATTGCGAAGAGTTACCCGGTTCACACAACACTCCACCTTTGAAAAGAACCATGGCATGAAGGAAACCAAAGGCTTATTGCAAACTTTCAGTACAAGAAGCTACGAATCATAAATAAGAAGCTAAGAAAAAAAAATTGCGGAAAGTAAAATGAATATATACAAGAAGGGATTTGTCAAATATACAATAGACATGATGAATATCAACAATGTAACATAACTTTATATACAGACCCAAAGTAAAATAAAAGTGCGAGAAATGTAGCAAAATGTTAAAAATATATACAAACCAAATATGAAAAATAAAGAAACCAAAAGAAGTATCAAATATATACAATCATCTGAATGAATCCAAATGTAGGGCCTACCCCCTCAAATGAAAGCTGACATTGTCCCCAGTGCCAACTAAAAATAAGCACCCAAAAGATAATAAAGAATGATATAGAGACTCCCTGTGGCCTGTCTGTATGCATAGGCTCCTGAGTGGTCCCTGGGTCCTTACTATTTTCGGGAACCTCAGATTAGTTCCCTGTGGGCTGTTGCTCTCATGCTGGGACCTGGGCCTGAACCTGGACAGTCTCCTGAGGTGCATCGTGTGGCTGACTGGAGGATGCCTCCGATGGGTCTGCTAACTGCATGACTGCATCATCTGCTATGGGAATCATCTTCCTCCTCTTGGGAGGCCTCTGAGATTGCTCCGGCTAGGAATCAACTGCTGGTACTGGGTCCTTGAGCAGTAAATCTAAAGGCAGCTGATCTGCTTTCAGTCTGTCAACATCAGCTCTCAGCTCCTTCACAGACTCCTTGGAGGCCCGTGTCTTCCTTAGCTTCTTGTTCTCCCTAGCAAGCTCCTTGAGAGCCTTGCCATGTGAATCAACTACATCAGTAAGCACCTTCTGATTGTCGAGGATTTTCTTTTGGGTGTCTAGTATCTCCTTGAGAGCTTCCTCTATCGATTGGGGAACTTGTGGGGAACTGAGCCTCTACCATGGTAGTCAAGATAGACAACTTGGATGATGCAGTCTGCATCTAGTTATTGATACTAAGAAGATCCTTACTCAGTCAGTGGGCAGTGATTGGTTGTGCACGGGAAGATGGAATATCCGGGTCCGCTGAGGTGGATGGACCAGGATCGATATAAGTGGAAATAAAGGCAGGCTCAGCAGGAGTCACTACTACAACTAGCTCTTCAGACTGGCCAGTTGCAGCAATAATTATTCTTTTTAAGTTTTTGCTCTTGGGGTTACCATCCCCCTACATACTGTACCAAGAAAATGGGGCCTCAGCTTTGACCTTGATGTCGAAGGGCCTCTTTTCCACTTTCAGATCTCGGAAATACATAGTGAGCAAACTGGGTAATGGGTAGTTTCTGTAATGCTCAGCACCCACAATTGATATTATTCTCGACATCACATTCCCCATATTGATTGGGTACCCACGATGATTGAAGCCACCAAAACTGCCCGGTGAAGAGGTAGGGTGTTTTCATGAGTCGTGGGGTCATACCTGCTACATACAAATGTCTCCCACACCCTTGCCTCAAAGTTCAAATTATGCCTCAAAATCTTGTCGCCTGCAGATTGTCAGGTATTATGCCAACCATGGACGGACCTCCTCACTCAGTTCCATCTTAGCCATGTATAGGGACTCATCCTCCTCATCAAAGCCAAGGTAATCATTTATCGTCTTCCCATCAAACAACACCTTCAAGTTCCGTACCTTGGTCACATTGGTATTTTTTTGATGTGGGCAACGTTGGTGTAGAATTCTTTGACCACGTGCTTATTGGCATCTACATAGTCAGACAAAAAGTGCTCCCAGCCAATTTTCTCCCTAAACTTCCTCCTCACATTGGGGTTATGAGGTAGTACATCTCTATCTACGAAACTCCTCTCCAGGATCAACTTCCTCACCGGCCACCATTCCCGGAATTTATGGTCTGCTACTTCACCGACGAACCGGTCTTTTCATACCACCGACTACCTAGTTCTAGCAATAACCCCCCCACCTGTGGTTCACCTCCTTCTCCTACTTCTTCTTCTCCCCCTACTTCCTCCTCATCACCTACTATACCCTCTCCATATAATGAAGCTGTGGGAGAGGTGGAGTATTCCCTACTATCTTTTCCTGAGCCCTCAGACGACCTAAAAGAAATGTTCACTGATGCTTAGGCAGTGGGGGATGCTGGAGGTGTGTCTCTTAGCCTATTCCTCTCTGGCCAGTCAAGGATGTGTCTTGGAACTGAGTCTGAAGATATCTCTCGGGAGGACTTGTACTCACTCCCCGACATGGCAATGGTTCTATCAGCAGCTTTTATTATCTTTCTTGTCTTTTAAATATTTTCCCGGGCTTGAGGAGTGAGTTTTATAATTTTCTGCTTCCCTCCCCGAGAGGATTCACCTCTGCCTGGTTGTTTGGATCTTTTTCCTCGTTGTTTCACCATTGTTTGCAAATAAAATTCAATACGCTTGTTAGTATGAATAGAAGTAGTTAAATGTAGTGTTACAGAAAGAGTTGCAGAACAGACAAGAAAAATTGCAGACAGTTTTCAGAAGCCACCCAATGCGGACTGCACAAAATGGTGTGCGGCCGCACAATGGTCAATGCGGTCCGCACAGAGGTGAGATTCAGACTACCCACACTCTGTATCTAGGCAGTGCTGACCGTACTAAATATACTGCGGCCGCACAGGGACCAATGTGGTCTGCACAAAATATAGTGTGGCCGCACTTTCATCAATGCGGTCCCTACAAAATGGTACTGCGGACTGCACAGAAACGATCGCGGTCCACACTGAGTGCCTAGCTGTGGCACTAAGTTAGGGTTCAACGTATTTTTGATTTTAAGCCCAAATTTGCACCTAATTAGTGTCCCTACATATTGCCCGGTGTATTTTAACTAGCTAATTCTATTTTAATCAAAAGATTGACTACCCTAACCTAATCTTTGAAAGAAAATATCGAAAGAAGAGAAATGAAAGCTAAGTAAAACAAAAAGGAAAAGAAAGTAAAAAAATTAAAACGATCAAATAGAAGTGGAGTTACCCGATGTGAGATTTACAAGTGATTAATGAGTCTTAGAAGGTAGTTACGAGCAGAGAGGATCGAAAAGTTTGAACGTTGGACCTCAAGCACTATTTATAGAAAAGCCCTGGGGCCCAGCTTACCTACCCCAGTGCGGATCGCACAAAATAGACTGCGGTCCGCACTACACAACAATTTCCAAGCTTGAGGAGGCAACACACTACGGTCCGCACAAAATGGACTGCGGCGGCAGTGGTCCATCGCAGACTGCAAAAAATGTAGTGCGGCTGCAGTGGCAAACTTCAGAGAGGTCACATTTCACCCTTCACCTGTGCAGTCCGCACAAAATGTAGTGCGACCGCTGATAACTTCAGAGACCTGAACACTTTTTTCACTATGTCCTGTACTACACCAACACAATCCTGTAACATCACACAACCAGTTAGCCCAAAAATTAATCCTATAAAATGAAAATCAAATAAAAAGAAGAAGAAAAACACATAGGTTGCCTCCCAAGAAGCATCAGATTTAACGTCGTGGCACGACGCAGGTTACCATCACATCATTTGAAATGAAGGAGTTCTACCACGTGGTTGTCATCACCTTTTCCAAGATAATGCTTGACCCTATGCACATTCACTCTAAAAATTTCCCCACTTTTGTTCTTTAAATCAAGAGCACCAAATGGGGTCACACACATTACTTCAAACGGTCCGCTCCATTTTGACTTGATCTTTCACGGGAACAACAGTAGCCGAGAGTTGAATTAGAGCACCAAATCCCCCACCTCGAACTCCTTGCCCCGAGAATACTTATTGTGAAGGTGTTTCATTTTATCATTATACAGGGACGAACTAGAGTAGGCATGAAATCTAAATTCGTCAAGTTGATTGAGTTGCTCCACCCGAAGATTAGCAGCTACATCCCAATCAAGATTCAACTTCTTCAAGGCCCACATGGCCTTGTGCTCTAACTCCACTGATAAATGACAAGCTTTTCCAAAGACCAAACGGTATGGCGACATAAAAATTGGAGTCTTGTAAGCAGTTTGGTAAGCCCATAGAGCATCATCCAACTTCTTAGACTAATCGGCCCTATTGGACTTGACGATTCTAGACAAAATTCTCTTGATCTCCCTATTGGAAAATTCAACCAGGCCACTTACTTGAGGATGATAAAGAGTAGACACTTTGTGGTTGACACCATACTTGGAAAGCAAGGCGTCAAAAGCTCTATTACAAAAACGTGATCCTCCATCACTAATAATTGCACGAGGAGTGCCAAACCTTGTAAAAATGCTCTTTTTTAGAAATGTAACCACACTCTTAGCTTCATTGTTGGGCAGAGCCACGACTTCGACCCATTTTGAGACATCATCAACCGCTACATGGTGTTTTCGCACGAGCTTACAAGTGGGCCCATAAAATCGATACCCGATACATCAAAGATATCCACTTAGAGAATGGTGTTTAGAGGCATCTCATCTTTCTTAGAAATACCGCCCGCTCTCTGACATTGGTCACACCTTTTTTTGAGGTCACTTGCATATTTGAACAAGGTTGGCCAATAAAAACCACAACTCAGAACTTTTGAAGTTGTCCTCGGCCCTCCATGATGGCCACCATAAGGGGAGGAATGACAAGTCTCCAGGATACTCAATTGCTCTTCCTTCGGGACACACCTTCCGATCACACCATCCGTGCAAATCTTGAACAAATACGGCTCATCCCAATAGAAATACAAACTATCCCATTTGAGCTTCTTCCTTTGGTTAGAAGAGAGCTCATACGGGATGATGCCAGTCACAAGGTAATTAGCAATATTCACAAACCACGACATATCATTCATTGGCACAGAAAGTAGTTTCTCATTGGGAAATGCGTCATTGATCTCTAGGCCATAACATGGCCTTCCTTCCTCCTCCAAGCAGGACAAGTGGTCCGCCACTTGGTTTTCACTGCCCTTCCGATCCACAATTTCTAAATCAAACTCTTGAAGTAATAATACCCATCGCATCAACCTTTCCTTAGAGTCTTTCTTTGTAATCAAGTACCTAAGGGTGTGCACTATGACCTTGGCCCCCATAAGATATGGCTGAAACTTTTCCATTTCAAGCACTATGGCCAACAACTCTTTCTCAGTAACCGTGTAGTTCCTTTGAGCCTCATTCATGCTCTTGCTTGCATAGTACACCGGATGAAACATTTTGTTAACTTTTTGATGCAAAACTGCCCCAATCGCGACGTCACTTGCGTCGCACATGAGCTCAAAAGGCCAGCTCCAATTTGGTGCGGTAATGATAGGGGTGGTGGTCAACTTAAGCTTAAGAAGCTGAAAAGCTTGCATAGATCCCTTGTTAAACAAAAACTTGGCATCCTTTTCTAGTAGCTTGCACAAGGGGTTTACCACCTTCGAAAAATGTTTTATAAACCTCCGATAAAATCCTGCGTGCCTAAGAAAACTCCTCACCTCCTTGACAGAAGTGGGGGTAGGAAGCCTTGAAACCACCTCTATCTTGGCTTTGTCATCTTAGATGCCACGTTTTGAAATTTTATGACCCAACACTATGCCCTCCTCAACCATGAAGTGGCATTTTTCTCAATTGAGTCCGAGATTTGTGTCTTTACAATGGGGCAACACTCTATCTAGATTTCCCAAACACTTTCCAAATGAATCACCCACTATACTAAAATCGTCCATGAAAACCTCTAGAATATCTTCCACTATATCGGTGAAAATGGTCATCATATATCGTTGGAATGTCGCCGGGGCATTATACAACCCGTACGACATCCGAGAGAAAGAAATGGTGTCATATGGACAAGTAAATGTGGTCTTCTCTTGATCTTATGGAGTAATTAAGATTTGGTTCTACCCAGAATATCCATCCAAAAAGCAATAGAAGGCACGCCCAGCATGGCGATCAAGCATTTGGTCACCTTGTTCAGCTTCCGGTAGTCCATGCATATCCTCCATCCGCTAAGTGTCCTAGTGGGAATAATTTAATTTTTATCATTTGTCACCATAGTCATACCATCCTTCTTCAGCACACACTACACCGAAGAAGTCCATAAGCTATCGGAAATAGGGTACACAACCCCGGCATCTAACCACTTTATTTATTCTTTCTTCACAACTTATTGCATTGCTTCATTCAACCTCATTTGATGTTCCAAGGAGGGTTTTGCATAATCTTCCAAGATAATCTTTTGCATACAAAATGCGGGGCTTAATCCCCGAATGTCAACCAAAGTCCATCCAATTGCCTTCTTCCTCTTTTTGAGCACCGTCAAAGTGGCGTCTACCTGCATGTTAGTAAGACAAGAGGTAAGAATAAATGGTAAGTTGAACTAGGGCCTAAGAATTCATACCTGAGGTGTGGAGGCAATAGCTTCCACTCCAACACCGGGGTTTCCTCAATTGAAGGCTTTGTTGGAGGAGTCTTTCTATTTTCAAGGTCCAAGGATAGCTTCCTAGGATCATATGAATAAGAGCCCATTCCTCTACTCGGCCCTCATCATCATTGATATCAAGATTTAACAACACAGCTGATCGGTGCGGACTCAACCCTTGGGAAGAGTGGGCGCTAATAACTTTTACCGGATAGTGGTTTCGGGGTCAATTTCCTCAGGGGGCTAGTTATGGGAGTCAAGTATTTGTGAAGTCTAGGAAGGTGTTTTGGCTCCTAATTTTGCTTCTATCATTTTTGATTTTTCTTTTGTTTATCAACTAAATTTATCAACTACAATTGTAAACTAAATTATGCTTAGTAATGATGCTAGTTGTATGTAATAAGAGAAAAGCACTAGGGTCGTAGCACTTGCCTAGGTGACAAATTAACGGGTATAGAATTCTAATGCAAGGATGATAATTGAGGGAAATATGGATAACCGTTGCACTAAGCACTCACTCTCACACCTCTCGGTAGAGAGAGTGATTTTGCCCAATTGACTCTCTCGAGACCAATTGGGTAGGCTAATTTGCCCAAGCAACTAATGGTTCAAGTAGGGTAATTACTCTCTCGAGGTTTAACCCGTTACTTGGGACTACCATTCTCATGGGTCCATCCCAAATCCTTGTTGGGTTAATAGTGAGGTCATATACTCTCTTTCTCAAGAAGAGTCAAGACCCACTAAGCTAGACTTAGTGTTTGCAACCACCAAATCCAAATGAAAACATACAATCAACCCAAATACCAAACACCCAAAAAAATCCAAGCATTAAGCAAAAACACCCATTAATTACCCACACTAGGGTTGAGCCACAACCCTAGATAATGGGTTTAGCTAGACATGGAAGAAGTAGAAATAGAAGAAATACTAGAAGAAATTAACATAATTATTAACTACAAGATTAATCTACTTGAATCCACGTTAATTGCAACAGAAAGTTGCCTAAAGTAGGCTAATACAAAGTGTCTCGTGCTCAACTGCTCAGATAGATTACAAAACTTAACCTAAAAAAGTAAAATGTTCTATTTATACTACACAGGAAAAATCGAACAAAAATAACCCTGAGGGTCTGGCGCGGATCGCATAGAAATGTCATGCGGCCGCGTACGGCAACTGGTCTTCATATCTGGGTTTCTGGACTTGAGGATGCGGACCGCGTAAAAATGTCATGCGGCCGCATAGGTAGAGTCATGCGGATCGCGTTGAAATGGTGCGCGACCGCACTGTAGAAATCGTCCCATTTTGGCTCTCTGATCTTTTACCCACGCGGACCGCACTAATTTGGTGTGCGGCTGCGTGGGACTTTTCCTTGACTTTTTGAGCCTCTGATCAATCATCATTGCAGACCGCGTGGAAATGAATGCAGTCCGCGTGGATCTTCTTCAGAATTGTTGCTTCTCTGAACTTTCCTGCGCGACCGCGTGACAAATCAGTGCGGACCGCGCAGGTTGGGCTTTAACTTGATAGCTTTCTGAACCTTCCTGTGCGGCCGCATATCAAAACAGTGCGGTCCACACAGGTCACTTGTTTCCCAACTTTCAGTCATCTTTTGGCGCTTGGCAGGTTTCACTCCTTTTTTAGCCGATTTGTGATATTCATCATCTAGTCGCTCAAACCTGCAATCAAGCGCAACTTGTAAGAAGTTCAGGACTAATCAAGAGCAATTTATGCACAAAGCTTAGGTAAGAATGGGTATAAAACATGCATAATTCATAGTTATCAAATCCCCCAAACTTAAACCTTTGCTTGTCCTCAAGCAATTAAAATGAGACCTACCCCTCAATAGAAAACATCCAAGTAATTCATGTTTGTCATAAAGTAACCTCAATCAAGCATCAATTGGGACTAACAATTGCCCTCATTACGAATGCATCATTAACACATTTAAAACTTTGAAAACTTGTGGATCAAGTGTGACACAAGAGCCTCGAGGGTTGACACCTCTCATCAAGGAAACTTTCTCAAGTACTTTGGTCATTGTGGAACCCAAACTCATACATCCTCGACTCTCCCTAAGTGAACCTCACCTTATAGAGTAATTGCACACAAATCGAGGTGGAAGGATTTTTCGCTCATCTCTCACAAAGAAGAGACCCTAAGTCCAGCTCTAAGTGCCATATGCTTGCCCTTCATGTAAGTATCCACTAATGTAGGCTTCCCTCAACTCAAGATCATATGGGGCTTTCGAGGAGTCATTGTGAAGGCTTTTGGGTAAAGGTAGGATATGCTTTCGTCCACATGGGTTCAGTCTTCCCCTAAGCATTTCTTTTGATTCGTTTTGGCATACTTTCTTGACTCATTTGAGTATTTCTTCTTTTAAGGGGCTAGAGAGACACAATGTCACTCTTTTTTTTGCAATTCAAACCTTTCTCCTTTTTGTTCACCATCTTCGCATCTTTTTCCACTTTTTGTTGACTTTGAGCCCCCTTTTTGGGTCTTTTTCACTTTTGTCTTTCTTTTTGCCTTTTTTATCTTTTTCATTGCCTCCCCTTTTTTTTTGTTTTTTTTTTGCGTTAGTGCCTTTTCTACCACATTGGTGCCTTTCTTGTCTCTCCCCCAAACTTAGATATATGCCATTACTCAAGGGATGATTTTTGGGTGCCAAGAGAGAGTTTCATTAAATATAGGTATAGGCTTGTAAGTTTGGTTCATGAAAGAAGAAGGTTTAAGGCTCAAAAGGGGTGGACTAGGGATCATTGCATTGGTAGGTCATGAAATGGATCAAGTTAGCATTTTTGGATCAAGGAGAGCTTACAATCACGTCTCAAGTCAAGTTCCACCTATGATTTCGCCTCAACAAACATTCGGATCAAGTTCTAGACCATTGGCTTGGTACTTGGGCTCACAAATCGAATTCTCGCCACACATACACTCAAGGATTGCCAAAGACGGAGTCGAGGGCCCACAACGACCTTAGTCACGATTAAAGCGCACAATGGCCCATATGGACCACATAATGATTGTTTGGTCAACACAAGAGTCCCAAGGCCACGACTTTCACCATCCTAAACACAACATAATGTCTTTGACCATAAGATGAAAGGCAAATGTGCTAGGCCCAAGTGAAGCTTTGCCTGAGGTACCTTTAACTACAAAAAAAAACATGAAAATCAAAAACTGACTCAAACCTTAAGAAATTTGTCATGCTATCTATCATTGGGAAAAGTTACCCGGTTCACACAACACTCTACTCTTGGAAAGAACCGTGGGATTGAGAAAACCAAGGGCTTATTGCAACATCAAAACAAAACCAAAAAGAGGCTATGAGACTAACTTTGCACTAAAATGAAAAATTTTAACGAAAATAACAAAAATAGAAAGAAAGCTCAAATGCCAACCAAATGAATATGTACACAAGGGGAGTAGAATATACAACTGTGGGAGTTCAGNCAAAGAGAGCTAGCATTGTCCCCAATGCTAACTACCAAATAAAACATCAAAAACAGTCAAAGGATATAGAACGGCCCCTCAAGCCTCATCAGCTGCCATGTGCTGGTTAGTGGATCCCGTGTCCTCTGTAATGGCAGGGACCTCAGACTGGTCCCCAGCCTGCTGCTGTGCTACTGGGACCGGTGCCTGCTCCTGGTGTGGCTCATCAACTGAAGGGGCACTGGAGTGGCCCTCAGGCTCTGTAGCGACTGCTATCACAACTCCCTCAGTATTAGGGAGTTTTCTCTTCTTCTTCGGCCTGTGCTCCTCTACCTGTGGCTGCTCAAATGATGGCTCTACGGCCGACCCCTCAAACAGTAAGTCAAGTGGCAACTGATCCGCCACTATCTTGTCTACCTGCACCTTCAATGTCGCCACCGACTCCTTTGAGGCCTTTGTCTTTCTCAGCTTTCTATGCTCCTTGGCCAAGCTTTTTAGTGCCTTGTTGTGCTCCCCGACTGCCTTGGCCAATGTATCCTGCTTTTCCATCATTTTTGTCGTGGTTGGTCAGGATTTTCTTCTATGTCTCCTCAATAGAAGCAGGGATCTCATCAGTCACCGGTGCTCCCTGAGCCTGCACAGCTGTGGCCAATGTGGACAACTTAGATGTCGCAGCCGATATCCAGTTGTTCAAACTGGCTAAAGAAAGCGTGAGCTGGTTGGCGGTGAACCTGTGAGTCTTTGATACCGGAATCACCGGATCAGCTGAGGTAGAAGGGAGTGCCGTGGAAGGTCCTGGGGGCAGTGCCTCATCCGTAACAGGCTCAGTGGACTGCTCAGTAGCAACTGGCTCTTCAGACTGACCAGCTGCGGAAGACATGGAGGCCTGACTCTTCTTGGCATTCTTTGGGTTGTCAGGACCCTTCTGATCCTACAATGAATACGGGCTCACCGGAGGTACCATAACATCATAATTCTTCTTCTTTACTTTCAATTCTTTGAAGTACAGGGAAAGTGTGTTGGGGAAAGGGTAGTTTTTCTTTGTCTCATTACCGACAGTAGCAATCACTCTATGCATGATATTACCCACATTCAATGGAAATCCAGCCATGATGGAAGCAACCAAGATAGCACAATCAATGGGGATGGAGTGATCATGTGTGGTCGGATCAAGCCGATTGCACACGAATGTCAACCACCCTTTTGCTTCAAAGTTGAGGGTGTTCCTGAATATTTTCTCCTGTGCTTTCAGCCACACAGGGACTGTACCTGGAGCTGCTAAAATCCCAGCTAACCACGAGCGAACTTCTTCTTTCATAGCCAGTTTCTCCAAGTATTGAGACTCATCCACTTCTGCAAATCCCAAGAAGTCATTTAGTGTCTTCCCATCAAATAGTACAATCTTGTCCCTCACTCTTGTAGCTGTGGAGCCCCGAACTACGTGCTGGACATTATTGTAAAACTCTTTTACCATGTGCTAATTTTCCATTTTCACACGTTCTTTGAAGAAGCCCCAACCCTCTCTCGTACGGAATTGTGCTTGTACGTGAGGGTTGTAAGGAACTAAGTTAGAATCAATGAATTTTCTTTCCGGAATCAGCTTCCTTTTTGGCCACCACTCCCTGAATCGGTGGAAGGCGACTTCACTTACAAATCTATCTTCCCATGCCTCTGGTTTCCTGGTTCTATGTAGACCCCCAATCTTTGGCTCACCACCATCACTCTCATTTGATGATGAAATTACGGGAGAGGTAGAATATTGCTCGTCAGATTCTTTTTCAGTTCCGGACTCATTAGACGAGTCTGTGAGTACCACATTCACTGGCCTCTTGGAGATGGCCACATTTGCCTACTTAGGGGAAGATGACTCTGGTGCTGGAATCTCCACGGATGTGTGTGTGGGGACGGACTCTAAAGTCACGCTCCGGGAGGGAGCATACTCACTACCTGTTGAATGAGAGGCAGCCCTATCGGCCTCCCGAATTATCTTTCTGTTCTTCTTTATTATCTCTTTGTCCTTGGCAGTGCGTTTCACAACCCTTCTAATTGTTCTCCCTCGGGAAGAAGCACTCCTCCCAGTTTGCTTCTCCTTACCCCCACGTTGTATTTGTTTTTCTTGATGTACCATTGTCTGCAATAGATACAAGTCTAACGTTGTTAGTGGAAGCACAGAAGGAGTAGACTGTTTAAAGTTCAGTGTACATTTGCAGACATAGTATTGCAGACAGGAGGGACGCGGACTGCACATAAAAGTCACACAGTCCGTACAGGCTAATCATTAAAAAAACCATCTCTCTGAACATGACCTACGCGGACCGCACTATTTTGGATTGTGGCCGCATAAGTCCAACGCGGACCGCATAAAAATGCCATGCAGTCTGCACAGATCAAACTCTTAAAATGACATCCCTCTGAACCTTAGCCACGTGGTCTGCATTGGTTTGGACCGCGTCCGCGCTGGGTTCACGCGGACCGCACAGAAATGCGCCCGCACAGATCAAGCTCTTAAAATGATACCTCCCTGAACTTTGGCCATGCGGTCCGCACTGTATTGGACCGCGGCCGCGCTAGGTTCACGCGGACCGCACAGAAATGGTCACGCAGACCGCGTAGAGGAAATGTTCAATTGCCAATCAAAGGCACGCGGACCGCACACAAATGTTGTGCGGCCGCGTAGGGCAAACATAACTGGGTAGGTTCTTTTATTCTTTTTAGTCTAATTTTTAATGTCCTAAGTGTCCCTACTCAGTGTTTTTTAACAAGAAATTATGCCCAATTTCAACATGAGTTCACAAACCCTATTCTAACTATTAAATAAGATGAACAAGAAAGAAATAAAAATAAATTAAGAAGTTATTCTAGTAGAAATCAATTAAACTAAACATAAATTAAACTATGAAATGAAATGAATAGGATATGTTACCAGGGAATATTGAGAATGAAAAATTGTGCACAAGTTATGCGGGTGAACAGTAGAAAGGTATGCTCAGATGAAAATTTGCGAAAAGGTTTAAAGGAGGCACCAGGCTCCTATTTATAGAAGATCGTGGGGCCCATTTATTACCTACCAGCGCGGCCGCACAAAAACGGCACATGGACCGCGCAGGATTTTTCATCCTCAAGGTATGAGCAAGACCCACTCGGACAACACTCTTTTGGTGCGCGACCGCGTGAGAAACTTCAGAGACCTATCCCATTAGGCAATTTCCACGCGGTCCGCACTATTTTGGTGCGCGGCCGCATGGAAAACTTCAGAGACCTGACAAAAATTGTTTTTCCAGTATGGACCGCACAAAAATGCCATGCGGCCGCGCTGGGTCTTCTGAGTTTAATTCCTTCAGCATTTCAATCCCACGCAGACCGCACTGCTTTGGTGTGTGGCCGCGTGGGCACTGTTCAGAGACTGCACTGATTCAACATTATCCCTGCAACACTTCACAAACCATCAGCTCAAAAATCCTACTCTACAAAGGAAAAACAAAGAAATTCAAAAGACATGGGTTGCCTCCCAAGAAGCTCCTGATTTAACGTCGCGGCACAATGCAGGTTACCATCATCTCACTTCAAGTGAATAAGCGCCACCACGTGGCTGTCATCAATCTTGCCCAAGTAATGTTTGACACGATGCCCATTAACCCGGAATACTTCACCATTTTTGTTTTTTAGATCAAGGGCACCGAAAGGGGTTACAAAAACCACTTCAAAGGGACCACTCCATTTGGATATGATTCCAGGGAAATAACCTTAGCCTTGAGTTGAAGAGGAGGACCATATCACCAACTTTGAAATCTTTACCCCGAGCGTAGTTATCATGGAGGTACTTCATCTTGTCCTTATACAAGGACGAGTTGGAGTAACCATGGAATCTAAACTCATCGAGTTCATTCAGTTGTTCCACTCGGAGGTTGGCCGCAACATCCCATTCCAAATTTAACCTTTTCAAAGCCCACATCGCCTTATGCTCTAGTTCCACCAGGAGATGACAAGCCTTACCAAATACCAATCGATATGGAGACATACCAATAAGAGTCTTGTACGCCGTCCTATAAGCCCAAAGAGCATCATCCAACTTCTTTAACTAATCGGTCCTATTCACATTCACTATTTTGGACAAAATACTCTTAATTTCCCGATTAGAAACCTCCACTTGGCCACTTGCTTGCGGATGGTATGGGGTAGTCACCTTGTGGTTAACTCCATATTTGGTAAGAAAAGAATCAAAGGACTTGTTGCGAAAATGGGACCCCCATCACTAATGATAGCATGAGGGGTTCCAAATCTAGTGAATATCTGCATCTTCAAGAATGCCACGACACTCCGGGCTTCATTGTTGGGAAGAGCCACGGCTTCAACCTACTTGGAGACATAATCTACCGCCACGAGAATATACGTGTTCCCACAAGAGCTTACAAACGGGCCCATGAAGTCAATGCCCCAGACATCAAAAATATCAACCTCTAGAATGGTGTTAAGAGGAATCTCATCCCTTTTATAAATCCCGCCGGCTCGTTGACATGCATCACACTTTTTCACCAAATTGCTTGCATCTTGAAACAAAGTCGGCCAATAGAAACCACAACTTAGAACCTTTGATTTCGTTCTAACTCCCCCATGATGACCACCACAAGGAGAAGAGTGGACAGCTTCCAATATGCTCAATTGTTCTTCTTTCGGGACACAATGACAAATTACACCATCGGTGCAAATTTTGAACAAGTAGGGCTCGTCCCAATAGTAATCCAAACTATCCCGCTTGAATTTCTTCCTTTGGTTAGAAGAGAGCTCATACAGGACTATACCAGTCACAAGATAATTGGCCACATTGGCAAACCACGACATATCATGCATAGACACCGCAAAGAGTTGTTCATCCGGAAAAGCATCATTAATCTCAACACC
>MU718712.1:819-12652 GCA_026770625.1 Nicotiana glauca
CAAACCAAACCAATTATGGTCGGGTTATTTTTTCCAACACCAAACCAAGTCAAACCAACCCATGATCGGGTTTTTTTTTCCGGTTTGATTCGGATTACCAGTTTGGTGCGGTTTATCGATTTTCTTTGTACACCCCTACCGTTTATTTACTTTGAACCCGCTGGACCAACTCGACAGATAGAGCTATTGTGTCAAGTGGGTTCAACTTATCATTTATATAAAGAATATTTTTGTTACAGATACAATATATATACGATACAATTTTTCAACGAAGCGGATTCAACTGAACCCGTTTGATCCTTCGTGGTCCGCCCCTGTCGTCAAGCTATTCCAGAGGATTAACCGTCTAGCCCAGTTACTTGCTTTCCTAATTAGATTTTGAGCTTTTGCACTGAAACATCTAGATAATTCTAGTCACACGTTGTGCTCATAGTCCTAAATAATATGGTCACAGTTATGAGTATGAGATATTTTAAGACAGGACAAAGCAACATGTTAAAATTAATAGGAACACCATGTTAGAACAGAAACAAAATCGTACATACCACCTGTACAAGACACAAAAATGGAATGATGAATTATCGAACCCTTGCTCCTCTTTAAAATCCATGCAACTATTCAAGTTAAAAATACCCTCGTATGTATATGATAAAAAGAAACGAAAAAAGAAAAAACCATGAAGTGGACAAAACATGTGCTTCACAGAAGATTAGGTAATGATCTTAGTCCTACAATATTAATTCAACATGATTTATATTTCAAAAAATATCCTTACTATCGATGTGGTGGATTCAACGGGTGACAATTATGTGGTTATATGTAGGGGTGTATATGGACCGGTTGGTTTGATTTTTATTGTATATGGACCGGTTGGTTCGGTTTTTATCAAAACTAAGCCAACTGTATCAGTTTGGATTGACTCGATTTTGGCGGGTATATCGGGTTTTATGTTACTCAAATATTATTTCAATCTTACTTTGTTAAATTTTTAATAAGTAAATATATATTTAGTAAAAATTAAAAAAATTAACAAATACATTATCTATTAAATATTCTTATGGAAGAATCTACTTAGTAACCTATGATAGTTATTTTTTAGTCATGTGATAATAATTTTTCGTTGATGTATACTTTCAAGGTTAATCGAATTCAGTACTTAAACATAAAAATTAATATGATACCTAAATAATAATAATTACTTCAAATTCGAAAAAAGATATAAGAATTTGATAGATCTCGACATATGAATATGAAAGAACAAAGAGATTGATGCATTTCAGTGACACTTGTTAAGAAAGTGATCATACAATCCATTTAAGGTTAATAAATATGAAGCACTTCATATTTTATTAAATATTATATCCCGTAAGAGAATCTTAAATATTACGTAATAGACATTTTTAAAAGAAAATTTTATATGAAATCTTAAAAGTATATATAAAAACTATATATTTATATGTCGGTTTGGTTTAGATATTTTTACCCAATATTAAACCAAATCAGGTTTTTTAATTGATTTGGTTTGACTTTTCAGTTTGGTGTGGTTTTTCGGTTTGGTTTGTACACCAATAACTATATGCGGTGAACAATAACTGTTTTCTGGAAAAGAATTGTTACTGCATCAAACGTATTTGTAGAAATTCATAAATAACTACAACAAAAATGCATATTACAATAGGGATTTTCCTAGGGATTATAAGAGAAAATTCTTAAGAAAGTCAGATTTTCCTGCCAAAAAGGTTCCAAAGGAAAAATCGCCGTTTCTGAAACATTGAGTAATTCAACTAGGAATTATAATGGCGCAAGTAATTTACCTGTGAATTTTGTTGCAAGGAAAATTAAATATCCGCAAGAAATTTTTGACGGAATTTTGTGGTCAAAATGGAATTTTCCTCTGAATTTCCATGGAGAAAATCTGCGTGAAACTCTCCATGAAAAGTCATAAATAAATATGTAGGATATTTTGTCAAAAGTTTGTGGCCAAAAGGAATTTAATTTTTAGGAATTTCATCGGTAAGAAAATCCCCATTAAAAAAACCGCTACTAAAATCGCATGAATTCGCCAGGTAACAATTTCGTAGGCAAATCCCCAAGTAAATATTTTATTTAGCCTCAAAGTTTGTTCTAAGTCCCCAAGAAAAATTTCCACGTAACTATTTAACAAGCAAATCTAAATGTAAAATATGCATGAATTTCCCAATGTAATTGTTTTCACTGGTAAATCCCAATGTCAAATTGGATGCAATTTGGGATAATTCCCATCAGCTCAATCTGTATTGGTCAAAATCTTGACCACAGCGGTGATGACCCCGCCCCAGCTATCCCGCAGCGGCAGCTAATGAACTCGACCCCGTCTGATCATTGCTAATCACAAGATAAGCGTTAAGGTCGGAGCACCTCTGTGAGGAGAAATCATCCCCCCGACCTTGCCGAGGTAAGGCGCGACGAGCACAAGAAATCTTCGACTATAAATAAAGGGCAGGAGAGTCAAAGAAAGGGGGGCTTTTCCATTTTTCTTCATCTCCCACCAGTACAAGAACATTAATGGAGATGAAAACTCCACGAAGAAGCTCACGGAACCGAGGGAAAAAGGGGAAAGAGATCTTTCACCTTCGACAATTCGTGAAGGGGACAACTTGATTGTAATTTCCTGAACCTCCCCAAGGGGAGGCGGGGCAAATTTCGACGATCAATAAAAGCTCCCCGATATTATCCCTGCTTAATCTTCTATTTTATAATTCTGTCTTTCGATCCGGTATTAATTATGATTGACTATAATTTACCCCTTCATCTATATTGATTGATTTGCTTAAAAAGTGTTCAGCAGCTTTTGAGTCAAACAATTTGGCGTCGTTTATGGGGATTTCCTAGTGAAAATACTTAGTTCTTCCTAGATCGAAGCAAAAGAAACGCCAAGAAGAAAACTCCACTCAAACCAAAATCAATGGAGGCGAGTTTTAAAAAAGAAAAAAAGGGGGGAAAAGATGGGAAAGATGGAGAAGCCTCCCCGTTTGGGCGCATCCCCTCATCCACCAGGCTAAGTGCCTTCGCCATTAAAATTGATACAGTTCGACCTCGCTCGAACTGGGACTCAGGCTAAGTACATTCGCTATCAAAATTGATACAGTTCGACCTCGCTCGAACTGGGACTCAGGCTATGTGCCCTCGCCATCAAAATTGATACAGTTCGACCTCGCTCGAACTGGGACTCGGGCTAAGTGCCTTCGCCATCAAAATTGATACAGTTTGACCTCGCTCGAACTGGGACTCAGGCTAAGTGCCTTCACCATTAAAATTGATACAATTTGACTTCGCTAGAACTGGGACTCAGGCTAAGTGCCTTCGCCATCAAAATTAATACAATTTGACCTCGCTCGAACTGGACTCAGGCTAAGTGCCCTCGCCATCAAAATTGATACAGTTAGACCTCGCTCGAACTAGGACTCAGGCTAAGTGTCTTCGCCATCAAAATTGATATAGTTCGACCTTGCTCGAACTGGGACTCAGGCTAAGTGCCTTCGCCATCAAAACTGATACAGTTCGACCTCGCTCGAACTGGGACTCACACTAAGTGCCTTCGCTATCAAAATTGATACAGTTCGACCTCGCTCGAACTGGGACTCAGGCTAAGTGCATTCGCCATTAAAATTGATACAATTCGACCTCGCTCGAACTGGGACTCAGGCTAAGTGCCTTCGCCATTAAAATTGATACAGTTCGACCTCACTCGAACTGGGACTCAGGCTAAGTGCCTTTGCCATCAAAATTGATACAGTTTGACCTCGCTCGAACTGGGACTAAGGCTAAGTGCCTTCGCTATCAAAATTGATACAGTTCGACCTCGCTCGAACTGGGACTCAGGCTAAGTGCCTTCGCCATTAAAATTGATACAGTTCGACCTCGCTCGAACTGGGACTCAGGCTAAGTACCTTCGCCATTAAAATTGATACAGTTCGACCTCGCTCGAACTGGGACTCAGGCTAAGTGCCTTCGCCATTAAAATTGATACAGTTCGACCTTGCTCGAACTGGGACTTAGGCTAAGTGCCTTCGCCATCAAAATTGATACAGTTCGACCTCGCTCGAACTGGGACTAAGGCTAAGTGCCTTCGCCATCAAAATTGATACAGTTCGACCTCGCTCGAACTGGGACTCAGGCTAAGTGCCTTCGCCATCAAAATTGATACAGTTCGACCTTGCTCGAACTAGGACTCAGGTTAAGTGCCTTCGCCATTAAAACTGTTACAGTTCGACCTCGCTCGAACTGGGACTCAGGCTAAGTGCCTTCACCATCAAAATTGATACAGTTCGACCTCGCTCGAACTGGTACTCAGGCTAAGTGCCTTCGCTATCAAAATTGATACAGTTTGACCTCGCTCGAACTGAGACGAGTTGTACCCTCAAAAAGTTCGTAATAAAATCCGCAAGGATCAAAAACCTTCGTCGCGAAAGGAAAATCAGGATTCGTCTAAACCCCCCCCCCCTCCGCGACAAAATCACAAACCAACAGAGAACTAAAATGCAAGGCAAATAACGAAAAAGAATTCTTTATTCATGTAGTTAGAAATGCGGGACATCGCCGCTTACATCCGGTCCAAACCAGCCGACAAAGAAAAATAAAAAAAACAACAAAACACAATTTTCTCTCACTCGGCGCCAACACCGCCGTCGCCATCATCGCCTTCATAAGGGCCATCATCATCACCACTCGCCCCCCATCAGCTTCGGGCATCACCACATCATATCCACAGTGGTTCGAGCCTCACGGGCTTTCTGGCATGCCTCCTCGAAAGCTGCCTCAGACACGGTGCCCGCCTCCCACAAGTTCTTGAAAATATCACGCTGAGCTTTGGCGCAGACCCAGAGTTCATGAGCCTAATGAGGAACAGCAGCACGGAACGGTCCATTCTGGGCACTCAGTCGCTGATTCTCCTTCTCTAAAGCCGCAATTCGATCCGACAAGCCCTCGGCCTCCTAATCAAGCTCGTTGATCTGCTTCTCAAGCCTCGCCTCCCTAAGGGTCGAGGTAGCTCTCTCCGACTCTCACTCGGACTCATGTACACGAACCGCCGCCTCGAAGGCCGCTGCCCTTGTCGAAACATCCCTTTACACACGCTCCAAATCGGCAATTTTGCCTTCCAGTGCAGTCAGCTTCACTCTCCATTCAGCATCCACATCCCCAGCTCTGGTCTGGCTCTGCTCCATTTCCAACTACATTGCCCGCAGTTTGCCCTGCAGATGCTCACATTCCGCAGCGACCCCTCTTCCCAGCTCAAGCTCCTCGTCCTTGAGGCAGATCTACTCTTCAAGCTCGCTCCTGTTGCGGAGCGCCTGCACTAGCTAACATTCCATCCTCTCCAGTTCCTCGCCCAAAGCCCGGTTATGGGGATAACTCCTTAACCGTTCATGCAACTCACGGCACTTATCGCAATAGCGACGGTATTTTCCCAGCATCTGCAAGAAGATCCTCGACCGGACATTGGCCCTCCGAATATTTTCTACCTCCAACATGTACGTCTGCAAAACAGGGGAACAGTCAAACCGATGCCCATCCCGCAACAAAAGAAAAATAAACCGAAGCCTGATATAATATACTCGTAAGGCCATCACGGCCACCTCGTCCATCACCTCGATATCCGAAACACTCCTCAGGGACTCGTTCTTGGCCTTGGAACACAGTAAGCTGAATTGTGGCACCAAGCTCCCTCCTTGAGTCAATAGGTTCACATCGGCAGGAATCTCGACGAGGAGGACCGACCCCTCCGCAGTAACCACCGAGTGGGTAATGCCCTCCTCGAACATTCGAACGTCATCAGGGTCCAAGTCAGATTCAGACTCATACTCATCAACCATTACACCCTTCACCCTCTCCTCTGCCGATGGTACGACGCGGACTACCGAGGATGATGACGGAACACTCAAGGCTGCAACGGCAGTGCTAGGGGACCGACCTTCCAGTACGACATGTCCTGCATCATACGCAACTAGAACTCCTGATCGGGTCTCTGCGGCGGCTAAATTCTCCTGGCTCTGGCTGATGGAGGCAGCTCCGATCATCCGCTCCCCCTCGGCGGTGGATGCTGCATCAACACCTTTCTCTGGGTTTGTCGGGGGAGAATCCAAGTTGATCACTGTCGGGGGAGCCATCTCAAAACCTACTCTCTGCCTCTTCAACGGCCGTTCCTCCTCCCTGGTCGATGGCGAATCAGTTTGAGGATGGATGTACCAGATGGGCCCTCGTCCCGAGACATAGTCTGGGTCGGAGTGGCCAAGGCCACAGATTCTACCGATGCCGCCCTCAACGAAGGACGAGCTGCAGGCACTACACTGATACGAGCGGACGCGGCCAGCCGACGGAAAGCCAACTGACGGGCCCTGACTCTGCGAACTCTTCCTAGTCACAGCAAACAACGCTCGAAAAGTAAGATCAATACAAAAGAGAAGGGTCAAGAAGTAAAAGCGTTATCTCACCTGTAAGGTGCCTACGTCCGAATCTCTGATGAAATGTCGCCCACGTACGAATGCCCGTTGTGTGGGGAAGGATAGCCTTGACCCATTCCCGAATCCCCTCTAAAGGAGGCGGGGGCACCTTCTCGGCTGCAAAGCACCGAGATAGATCAGTATATGCAACATAAAATGTAAGGAAAATGAATCCGAAACAGATATTCCATTAATCGAGAATGAAGACTTACGGGCAATTTCCACACTTCTAGAAATCCAGACGGGTCTGCCAAGAGGTGCTCGGTCCGCACATAGAAAAAATTATCGAAGAAATGGTGATTGGTCCTGTCGTACATCTTGACCACCAAACCTTTCGACCCGCTAGGATGCGCGTGGATGATAGTACCAAAAATCTTCTGAGGAGCAAATAGGCTGAGCACATGCCTCAGAGTGACCTCACGACCGGCCAAATCCGCGTACTTGATAAACATAAGAAACAACTTGTACAGATAAGGCAAGATTTGCGCAGGGCACACCTCGTAGTAACGACAGAAGTTGACCACCAACATTGGAAGTGGGAGTGTGTACCCCACGAGGAAGGGGTAAGCGTAGAACGAGCAGAACCCGGGACGGTCGATTTGGACCCTCTCGTCTCTCTTTGCCGGTGCCATCTCGAAGTAAATGGAAATACCCCATCGCTCCCTTAAATTCGCTATTCTGATCTCCCCCATAAGAGGTTTAATATCTACATGCTCCTTACCCCCATCGGCGCTAAAGTCTTTCACTGCCTTCCTCAGACGGAATAAAATTTCCTCTACTGAAGGGACATCCTCGCTTTCCATTGGCTCTGAATCTCCATCTGCCGGAGTGTGGTCCTCAGCCGCCGGCGGAACAGCCGGAAGATTATCGTGAGAAGAAGTTCCTGCCATCTTTTAACCCAAAGAAGGGGGAGGGAATTTTTTCGAAGAAGTAGAAGGATCGAAGACTGTTGCGAGCGAAGAGGTAAAGAAAGAGCTCGAATTAACCAAAAGAGAGATATCCCTGAAATTCTCTTATAGACAAGTGAAGAAATATGAAAAACAACTGACAAACCCCTTCAATTTATAAGACAGATTCTCCAGGGCACGAACACCGATTCAACTTCTCGGGAACATGCGCCATTATGACTGCTTGAACAAAGCGACGTTATGATTACCAGCCGGTGCTTTAGATTCGAAACCGTTGTGACGCTATGAGAGTATTGGGAGGAAGCCCCCAGGCAGCTCCGAAGTTAACGCGACCAAAGAATAATATGTTAACTCGACTTCCTCCACGGTTACGTCGCAAACATGATCTGTCTGCCGAGGTCGATAAGATACGACCCCAACGAACGGAGGGACTAACTGTATTGGTCAGAATCTGACCACTCGACCACAACGGTGATGACCCTGCCCCAGCTATCCTGTAGCGGTAGCTAGTGAACTCGACCCCGTCTGATCATTGCTAATCACAAGATAAGCGTCGAGGTCGGAGCACCTCTGTGAGGAGAAATCATTCCCCCTAACCTGGCCGAGGTAAGGCGCGACAAGCACAAGAAATCTTCGACTATAAATAGAGGGTAGGAGAGTCAAAGAAAGAGGGGCTTTTCCATTTTTCTTCATCTCCCACTAGTACAAAAACATCAATAGAGATGAAAACTCCACGAAGAAGCTCACGGAGTCCAGGGAAAAAGGGGAAAGAGATCTTTCACCTTCGACAATTCGTGAAGGGGACAACTTGATTGTAATTTCCTGAATCTCCCCAAGGGGAGGCGTGGCAAATTTCGATGATCAATAAAAGCTCCTCGATATTATCCCTGCTTAATCTTCTATTTTATAATCCTGTCTTTCGATCCAGTATTAATTATGATTGACTATGATTTACCCCTTCATCTATATTGATTGATTTGCTTAAAAAGTGTTCAACAACTTTTGAGTCAAACACAATCCATAGAGTATCAGCTAGTACCGCAGAGTCAGAAGACCAAAATTTTATTCATTAATCAAATGATTACTCAATTATTTAAAATTACCTCATAAAATTATCTTTCTTTTATTTGTAAAAAAAGTCACTTATCTATTTCAATATCTCTTAAAAAACGTTACTCAACTAGATTGCTTAAAATTTAAGATAGCTAAATACCTATTTACCCTCTAAATTATTAACCTTTAGTTTTAATTTTTTTTCTCAGTTTACTCTATATTATGAACTTACATATGAATAAATAAATTTATTTATATGGTAAGAAAGGAAAAACAATTTTTAGACATATATAATGTTGGAAACAAATTAGTTGAGCAAAATTTTCAAGCATATATAATGCATGTTATAAATATATCTTTATGCTAAAGAATTATTTTTTTTATTACATACATGGAATATATTTTTAAAATCGTTTTCTCTTTCCTTCTAATATTTTTGAGTTTTTGTTGTTATTATTTAAATTATTGATACGAACAAGTTATTACAATTAAATATTTTACTATGCTTAATTATTTTATTCATCCAGGTGTTTAAAATGATCTTATTTTATAACTTAAAATTAACTTTTAACATAATATTTATATGATTTAACAAAAATTACTTATCGAAACAAGGTACGTGTGCAAGATGCATTTGTTAAGACAGTAGTGTGATAATAGTTAGATAGAGGGTGAAAGGGCTGTGTTAGTTTCAGTAGTGTTTGAGATTGGGCCATATTCGCCATAAAATTAGCAGCTCAATTACTCGATTTATGCGCTTCAAAGTTCAAACGTCGCTGCATTAATCTTAAAAAATATTCTCTTACTGTTTGTAGTTCGAGACTAGAAAATATATTTATGCTTTTATATTTACTTTTATAGTGATATATATTCTGAAAAATATGTTTTCCTTTTTTACTTTATAAATAAGATTAATTTATTTGATAGGACAGTCCATAATATATAATAAAAAGAGAAAAAAATTATAATATTTTAAAAGTGTTAAGAAGGACAAAAGCTGATAGTTTAGAGAATATAGTTAGGTGAACTTCTGAGTTTTATAAAAATAATTAAGCGACTTTTTTGTTACAAATAAAAAAAAAAGACTTTATTAGGTAATGTCAAATAGTTAAATGATCATTTCATTAACAAATTCTCTTATAGAATCCGGAAAAATAAATTAAATACAACAAAAGATTATTTAATTCTCCCAAATGAATTAATTATTCATCAGAAACTCCATAAACAACATACATACTCTCAGCAAACATATAAAACTGATGCAAATAGAAGGCAAACCAAAACACAAAACTATTTTTTATCCTAAAGCCACTACAATTTGTTAGTAAAACTTATAAGTGACGAAACCAGAAAAATGAAATGAACAGAAATGGATAGAATTTTATGTTCCGAGCCCACAAGTTTCTTGTGTATCCTTAAAGAATCTTATCCCCTCACTGTTGCCCAAGGTTGACGGATAAATTCTTCCCAGGATAGAACGGAAGTTCCAACTTAGCGGTAACGGTACTTCAAACTACTAAGTTATCGGCGAACTCAAAAGTAATGGAGGAAACTACACGAAAAACTTACTTTGTTTTAAAATAATGATGCAGAAAGAAGAAGTAGATGAAGCAGAAAATTTCAGAAGGAAAGACTGGTTATTTATAGCCAACGAAATCTGGATTGAAAGGGTGCGAAAGTAGCTTTTCACATTGCAGGTGGCTNAGCCGAAGCCGAAGCCGAGCGAGCGACGACGACGACGGCGCGAGGCCCCTTCCTCTTATCTCCGTTTAAGAGCTTAAGGAAGTACTTCTATATTTAAACCTAACAAAATGCTTGTCTTTAACCAATGGGGGAGAAAGTGCAAAAGTTAAAGTTGCCTTTTCACCTTCTTCCCTTATTTCCCATTCACACCACCACTTTAACCCCAATAATCCCCACATGAATGGGGAATGATGAACATGCATGAAATTTTTTGTGTGATTCACAACTAAGGATTAATTGCATCGGGATAAGTAGGTTTCCCTTTGAACTTTTCGTAGTGAACATATATCGGATATACTCGGTCAATCGGTAGATTTGATATCTTTGAACCGTCGAGCGTTAGTGTATACCTAGACAACATATGTCACACAAATAATCCTTATCCATCTTTTGGTTCTCATTGTTNATTTTCCGAAAACTACAAACCCTTCAGGTTATTCCATATAGATTTCTTCCTCTAAATCCCCATTTAAGAAGGCCGTCTTTACATCCATCTGATGGATTTGAAGGCCATACACGGCGGCTAACGCTATTAACACCAGAATAGATGTAATCCTTATTACCGGCGAGTATGTGTCAAAGTAATCAAGAACTTCTTGTTGTCTAAATCCTTTAACAACTAATCTTGCCTTGTATTTGTCAATAGTACCATCAGCTTTCATTTTCTTTTTGAAAATCCATTTAGAACCCAAAGGTTTATTTCCTGGAGGAAGATCAACCAATTCCCAAGTATGAGTACTTAATATGGATTCTATTTCACTATTGAATGTCTCTTTCCAATATTGTGCTTCCGAGGAAGACATTGCTTCTTTGAACGTTTGAGGCTCATTTTCCAATAAGAAAGCCAGAAAATCTGGTCCAAAGGAAGTAGCTGTCCTTTGACGTTTACTACGTCTTGGATTTTTCTCATTAAATGTATCTTCCTTTTCTTCTTCCTGAGGTCGCTTAGATTTTTCTTTAGATGACTCACATTCCCTTTTATACGGATAAATATTCTCAAAAAATTCGCATTATCCGATTCAATTACCGTATTAATATGAATGTCGGAATTTTCTGATTTATGAACCAAAAACCGATATGCCTTACTATTTGTTGCATATCCTATGAAAATGCAATCAACGATTTTTGGTCCAATTTTTACCCTTTTGGATTTAGGAACTTGTACTTTAGCTAAACTCCCCCACACTTTAAAATATTTTAAGTTGGGTTTCCTTCCTTTCCATTTTTCATATGGAATGGATCATGTTTTGCTATAGGGAACTCGATTCAGTATTTGGTTAGCTATAAGAATAGCTTCCCCCCACAAGTTCTGAGGCAAACCAGAGCTAAAATAGGGCATTCATCATTTCCTTTAATGTTCTATTCTTTCTTTCCGCAATTCCATTAGATTGCGGTGAGTAAGGGGCAGTTGTTTGGTGAATAATGCCATTTTTCAAACATATTTCTTCAAAAGAAAATTCATACTCGCCGCCTCTATCACTTCTTATCATTTTGATCTTTTTATTTAATTGCGTTTCAACTTCATTTTTGTACTGCTTGAATGCGTCTATTGCTTCATCTTTACTATTAAGTAAATAAATATAGCAATATCTAGTACTGTCGTCAATGAAAGTTATAAAATACTTTTTTCCACCGCGAGATGGTATGGAC
>MU718712.1:32727-88215 GCA_026770625.1 Nicotiana glauca
AAAAATAGTGATATCAATCCCTGAAGGATTCAAATAAATGGCACGAAGCCCAAAACATGGCAATCAGCCCAAATTATGATAGCATCAAGTAGTTTTCAGTCAATCACGCAGTAAAATCAACAACCGGGACGGACCAAGTCATGATCCCCAATGGTGCTCTATCCCACGCTCATACCTGGCGTGCAAGTCACCACAATACAACACTATGATGTGCAAATTCAGGGTTTCAAACCCTCAGGATATCATTTACAAGTATTACTCACCTTGAACCGGTGAAATCTCTAGCTCGCGACGCCTTTGACCCTCAATTCGGCCTCCACACGCATCGAATCTAACCAAAATCAAAGCGAATATATTACAATATGCTAAGGTAACAATACCCAATCAAAAATAATCGAAAAATATCAAAAATCTCGAAACTAGCAAAACCCGAGCCCCGGGCCTGCTTTTCGAAAAATTATGAAATTTACATTACCGGACTCCTCATCTCGCCACGAGTCTACCCATATCAAATTCATCAAAATCGGAGTCCATTTGACCCCTCAAATTCCAAGTTTACACTTTCTTAGGTTTCAAGCCCTAACCTCCATTTTTACCCTTTAATTCCTTGAAATTCCGTGATTAATTCATGTTTTTACACCATAATAACATTATTCGAGTCTATAAATTCATACCTGATGGAATCCCCTTCGAATCCTCTCCATATCGCCCAAAATTGCCTCTTCCCGAAGTCTCAAATGTTTTCTTAACTTCTGAAATTGGCGAACACTGTTCACTATAACACCAGGCCTTTTCCCGCTTCTGCCGTCCTTTAACCGCACCTGCGGTACCGCTTTTGTGACATATTGACCACTTATGCTGTTTAACTTAAAACCATCGGGGACCGTTTATGCTATCCAAACATCCGCTTATGCGGTTTCCTCCAACCGCTTCTGCGGTCTTCAATCCGCTTACGCGGCCCCGCTTACGCGCTCAACCTTCCGCTTATGCGGAAATCCCCTGGGCCACTCTAGATCGCTTCTGCGACTTTCCCCACCGCATCTGCGGAACCACTTAAGCGGCTCCTTTTCCGCAGATGCGGAAATACCAGAAGGCTCAAAAAAATCTGCTGCAACAAAAATGCTTCTAACTTCCGATTAATCATCCGAAATCACCCCGAGGCCCCCGGGACCTCAACCAAAAACACCAACATATCCAAAAACCTTATTCAAACTTGTTCCAATCCTCAAAACACGTCAAACAACGCTAAAACCATTAAAATACATCAGATTCAAGCCTAGTTTTCATCAAAACTTTCGAAATGCGCATTCAATCAAAAACCCGACCAAACAACGTCCAAATGACCTGAAAATTTGCAGACATATCCAAAATCACTTAACGAAGCTACTGCAACTCTCAAAATTCCATTTTGACCCTTGGATTAAAATTTCACCCATCAACCGGAATTTGCCAAAATTCAAACTTCGCCAATTCAAGCCTAATTCTACACCGAGCCTCCAAAATCAATTTCGATCGCACTTCTACGCCACAAATAATCCCCCGAAGCTAACCAAATTACCGGAATTCACATCCGAGCCTTCTAACTATATTGTCAACTTCCGGTTGATTTTTCCAAAATAAGTTTTTTTCTAAGAGGCTAAGTGCCTCATTTCCAACTAAAACCAATTCAATTCTATCCGATTCATTCAAATACTGATATTGAAGCATAGAACAACATAATATGGGAAAAACGGGGCGGGTCTTCACATAAAGGCACGTTTCACCCTGACATTCTTAGGTCGTACCCTCGTTTCGACTATTTCTTAGTCCTGGGTCGTTGCTACCGTAGTGGGCAGAATTTGACCCCATACAGTTAGTCCCTCCGTTCGTCGGTGATGTAATGAAGTAAGTCTCCGATGGACGGAACCACAAACTTTATTCTGGGAGAATTTGACCATGTTCGGGGATGACGACGTAGATGGGTGATCATTTGAATCTGTTGATATATTGGCGCGGAATCCCTTCCCTAAAATAACATCATCATATGCATGCATCATCATTACGCGTATTCCCGAGGAAGTACAAAAGGTGTTCTGATGCTCGGTTTCCCGCGCCTGTTTGGGCCTTGCCTCTTCGATTTCAATGCCACCCAACCATATAAATAGGGAAAGGGTTTAACTTAATCCATCTTTACATCATCTCCAAACATTTTTTGACTATTTAAGAAAACACTTCCTTTCTCCAAAAACCCACCGCTTCTCTAAAAGTACACTTGTGGTTGTGTCGTACACCGCTCTTTAAATGGAAACCATGACAAAACCTAAACGGGATAACAATCTGGTGGCTCGTAATAATAAATCATCTGACGCGCCGCCTCCCTCCGGCGGCGATAAGGGAGAGAGAGGGGAGGATCTCACTCCTCTCACTGTGTATAACGTGCTATCGAAGCAACTCCTTATCAGGAGGGACTTCTAACGGGATTCTCCCGAGCAACCTTGGGAGAAATCTGAGTTAATGCAAGATGATTTAGATAATCTTCGTGCATCGTACGATATACCCACTCACATGGAGATGGTTTTAGCGGGAGCGGACTTTGTGAACGCCCACAGACCGGGGTATTGCGCGTTTTACGAATATCTTTTTTTAATCGGCTATGGCCTTCCCATTTTTCCATTGGCGGAAGAGCTCTGCCATTTTTACAACATGTGTCCTACCCAAGTCACTCCGTACACCCTAAAGGTATGTAGGATAATGTCTATATATGCGGAGCTGGCAGGGTTGGAGGTCTTTGTCCACCACCTATTGCAGCTATTCACCACCGGCTACCTGAGGGGTACCATGCTGCATCTAAAGAATCGTGGCTCGAAGGGGTTGGTCGTGTAGATCGATGATCGGGCTAATTATGGCTATTGGTATAGGTACTTCTTTATCAAAACGAACACCTGGTATCTAACCCCGTCGGATTCCCTGAGAGGTGGAATTCGAGATGTAAGTATTCCTATCCGTCGAGTCATTTATCGTACACGACCTTAGCGGTTCCAGTTATACCATCATTCTGATTTTTCTGTTATTTTGCAGCAACAGCTCACGCTTCCCGGTTCATAACAGATATTAAGCAGTGGGTAGCTGGTTTGCTGCCTCTCGCAGAAGAAACTCGCATATGGGCTGAGTTTCTTGAGCGTTACGGCCCCGCGGGTCCTTCAGGTATTTCTTTAACTTTAATTGGTCGCTTCTAAAAACTTTGTCAGCTAAACTATTTGCATTGGCAGGTCGAAGTGTTCCTAAGAGAAAGGCGACGACATCCACCTCTGCCCGATCAGATGTTGGTCAGAATATGCAGGAGATACTTTATGCATCTGTCAAGGAGGGGGCGAACGAAGTCTCTTTATAAGAGGTTGCTCCTACAGAGGTGGCTATGAGTAAGGCGAGGCTATCGACATCATCTCCGCAGCCTGTGGATGAGCCTTCCAAGGGCGAGGAGCCTGAGGAGAGAAAAGGGCGGAGGCTCGTAACGGGTAAGGAAATGGCGACTGGGGATGAAAGGAGTGATGTGCCTCGCCAAACAACTAGACCCATCTTCATGGACGACGCCATCCGTTTGGGGAGGCCGGCTCACCAGATAAGTGCTAATGTCGGTACCAGCTAGGTTCATTTTGCCGAGGGTGGCTCGTCATCTCTCGTTGGCGGTGATGCTGAGGGACCAACCGTTGAGGAAGCCCACGGGGATGAGGACGAGATGACGGAAGGCATTGCACACGTAGAGATGGAAGCGGACAGGTCTGGCTGCCGCATTATGATTCCAGGGGCTTACAATTTGTTACAGCACAGCGAGCGGGCTACACTGGAGATGACTCTACTGTGTGTCGTCCCCGAGCGTGAGATGCTGAGCACCGTCAATGATTCAGAGTTGTCTTAGAGGGTCGCTGGTATGGCGTTACAGGTAACTCTCCGTTCTTTCGTGTGTCGTGAAGTTGATTTTGATGCGTACTAACTCACATGTATGTGTACATTTTCTAGACCCTGGTTTTGGAAGTGGAGAGTAGGCATTATGAGGAGAAGAGAGCGACCATTTTTGATAAAATGGTGAAGAAGTACAAGCGGTATCGCTCCAAGCATCAGGCGGCAGCGGACCTTTTCCAGCAAGATCCAAAATTTTGGGTGTTCCGGGAAGGTCTCGAATAGAAAGAGGCACAATTGAGCCACAGGGTGGCAGAGCTGGAGAAAATGGATGAGGAGATGGTGAAAGCTGTGGCTCATAATAGCGAGCTGGAATCACTCCTCAAATTGAGGGAAGAGGAGTTGCAGCTCAGCCGTGGGGTGGCGGCGGAGGTTGCCGATCTGCAGCAAGGCTCGTGCTGCTCGTATGGCTTGCGGGTACAGCTCCGACTCTCCTGATCGAGAGGGCTACACTTCGGAGGATGTTAACCGGCTTGAGTTCGACCCATGGTTTAATGAAGCTTACCGCCTTGGCGGCGATGGTAGAGAAGGGGAGCGGGCGGATGGTGATGTTAAAAATGGTGAGGCTTCTTAAGACTTGTATATGTTTTGCATTTTTTCTTTTTGGAATGTAATATGGGCCCTTCGCGGGACTAAATGTATATAATTTTTGTCATAGTGAAAGGATCATACTTTTGTTGCTATTCTTCTCATGTTGTTCTTTGTTTAAACGTTGTTTGTCACCATCGAGCTTGGCCGACGCTTCGATGAAGATGGCCTTAACCGATAGCATGTAACTTCAACTGTCATTGAAGTGTTATCCATCATCGTCGAGTGGGGTTGACGTTTGTCTACGTTGGCCTTAGCCATTAAGATGTAACTTCAACTGTCATTGAAGTGTTATCCGTCGATGTCGAGCTGGGTTGACATTTTACTGGCGATGGCCTTTGGACCATAGGATGTAACTTCAACTGTTGTTGAAGTGTTATCCGTCGTTGTCGAGCTGGGTCGACGTTTATTGGCGATGGCCTTTGGCCCATAGGATGTAACTTCAACTGTTGTTGAAGTGTTAACCTCCGTCATCGAGCTGGGTCAACATTTATTGGCGATGGCCTTTGGCCCATAGGATGTAACTTCAATTGTTTTTGAAGTGTTATCTGTCATCGTCTAGCTGGGTCGACGTTTATTGTCGATGGCCTTTGGCCCATAGGATGTAACTTTAACTGTCGTTGAAGTGTTATCCGTCATCGTCGAGCTGGGTCAATGTTTATTGGCGATGGCCTTTGGCCCATAGGATGTAACTTAAACTGTCGTTGAAGTGTTATCCGTCCTCGTCGAGCTGGGTCGACGTTTATTGGTGATGGCCTTCGACCCATAGGATGTAACTTCAACTGTTGTTGAAGTGTTATCCGTCGTCCTCGAGCTGGTTCGACATTTATTGGCAATGGCCTTTGGCCATTTTCGCAATGGAGGTGGTGGCCTTAGCCGCTTATATAATGGAGAAGGTTGCCTTAGTCGCTTATATAATGGAGATGGTGGCCTTAGCCGCTACATAATGGAGAAGGTGGCCTTAGCTGCTTACATAATGGAGATGGTGGCCTTAGCCGCTTACATAATGGAGATGGTGGCCTTAGCCGCTACAAAATGGAGAAGGTGGCCTTAGTCGCTTACATAATGGAGATTAAACTAGGCTAGTCCCTTTATTATATCGGCCTGGAGAGCACGTCGAGTGGCCGATATGATAAACCTGTCTCAATACACCACTAGGTGTCCCCTTCGCCGCCTCGTTAAAAACCTCCCCGAGAAAACCCGATTGGGACAAAACTCGGGTAAGGGAAAAAGAGTACGACTCGCGAGACACCCTTCAAAAGTGGAAGTACTTGAGGTGGGCGGCGTTCTAGTTGTTTTGGAGTGTTTTTCCTTCCATTGTTTCCAACTGGAATGCTCCTTTTCTTGCATTTGCTGTGATTTTATATGGCCCGCTTTAATTGGTGCCTAGTTTCCCTTCGCTCGGGTCTTTTGACCCCAAAGTTTTGGCTTTGAGGACGTAGTCTCCCACTTTGAGTGGTCGTATTTTGGCTTTTTTGTTGTAATACCTTTCGACCTGTTGCTTTTGAGCCTTCATTCTTATGTGGGCCATATCCCTTCGTTCCTCGGCCTCGTCAAGGTCTTGAAGCCTATTTATGTCGTTATCTGCTCCGCTAGTATGTGAATATCTCAGGCTCGGTTCTCCGATTTCGACTGGTATGACTGCATCGGTTCCGTAGACCAGTGAGTACGGTGTTTCTCCTGTGCTGGATTTGGGTGAGGTTCGATATGCCCACAGTATTTCTGGTAGTAGTTCGGGCCAGAGCCCTTTTGCTTCTTCGATTTTCTTCTTCAATATGTTCAATATTGTTTTGTTGGAAGATTCTGCTTGGCCGTTGGCAGCGGGGTGGTATGGCGTGGAGAGTATTCGTTTGATGTGCTATTTGTCAAAGAACCCTGTTATCTTTTTGCCGATGAATTGGGGGCCGTTGTTGCAGCTGATTTCTTTGGGGATGCCGAAACGACATATAATGTTTTTCCATATGAAGGCGATGACTTCCTTTTCGCGTATTTGGGTGTATGCACCTGCTTCCACCCACTTGGAGAAATAGTTAGTTAAAACTAACAGAAACTGTACCTTTCCCCGCCCTGTTGGCAGGGAACCGATTATGTCCATTCCCTATTTGATGAAGGGCCAAGGTGATGTTACTGAGTGAAGGGTCTCTCCCGGTTGATGTATCATGGGGGCATATTTTTGGCACTATTCACACCTGCGAACATATTCTGCTGCCTCCTTTTTCATTGTGGGCCAGTAGTATCCGGCTCGGATGATGCAACGAATGAGAGGGCGATTGCCGGTATGTGCGCCACAGTGGCCCTAGGCACTTAGCGAGGGGTCCGCCAAACGTTCTTTTGTAGAGTTCGTGATTTATTAGGCTGTATCGGGCGACTTGTATGTGGAGCTTTTGACTTCTTTTTTGTCGAGCGGGAGTGTCCCGTCCTGCAAATAGGTGATAAACTGGTTGCGCCAGTCCCAAGTTAGATCAAAAGAGAGTACCTCAGTATGATCTATGGATGAAAGGAGGAGGGTGACTATATTTCCCCTATTGATGTTTTTGGTGGCTGCAGCCAATTTTACTAGGCCATCTTCTTCGACATGCTGCGCCCTAGGGATTTGTTCCAGGCGGCACTCGTCGAACTCGAGCATCAATTTGTGAATTTCTGATTGATATTTTTGCAGTCTCTATTCCTTAATTTGGTAAGTCCCGGTGACCTGGTTCACCACAATTTGGGAATCGCAATGGAGGATGAGTCGTCGAGCTTCGTATTTGATAGCTAACTTCATACCTGCAATCACAGCCTCATACTCAGCCTCGTTGTTAGTTATCTCGGGGCATCGTATGGACTAACAAATTATTTTGCCCGTGGGGACCTCAAGAATGAGTCCCAGTCCCGATCCTGAGGCGTTGGCAGCGCCATCAGTGTAGAGGGTCCAGAGGTCGGTACTAGGAGAGGCACGAATGGCCTCCAATTCCGCTTCCGGTAGAATCTCTGTACTGAAATCGGCGACAAAATCTGAAAGTACCTGTGACTTGATGGCGTTTCTTGGGTGATAGGATATGTCATGCTCGCTAAGCTCTATGGCCCATCTGGCGAGCCTGCCCGACAACTCAGGCTTGTGCAGGATGCTTCTCAGGGGGAAGGTTGTTATAACTTTTATGGGGTGACACTGAAAGTAGGGTCTAAGCTTTCGCGAAGCTACGACTAGTGCCAGGGCCAACTTCTCGAGGTGTGGATACCGTATTTCGGTATCTACTAGGGTTTTGCTGATATAGTAAATAGGAGACTGCGTACCTTTGTGTACACGGACCAGGACTGCGCTGACAGCGACTTCGGACACTGCCAAGTATACTAGCAAGAGTTCGCAAGGGTTCACTTTGACTAGCAATGGTGGCGAAGACAAGTATGCTTTTAACTTTTTCAAGGCCTAGGCGCATTCCTCGTTCCATTGTAGTCTGTGATCTTTTCTCAATATGTTAAAAAGTGTATGGCACCTGTCGGAGGATCGCGAGATGAACCTGGATAGAGCGGCTATTCGACCCGTCAGCTTTTGTACCTATTTTTTGCTGTTCAAGGTCTCAGGTATTGCGTCTATCGCCTTGATCTGGTCTGGGTTGACTTCGATAACTTGTTGTGATACGAGGAAACCCAAGAACTTTCCTGAGGCTACGCCGAAGGCACACTTTTCTGGGTTCAATTTCATCCTATACTGTCGCAGTATCCCGAAGGCTTCTTTCAGATGGTCGAGGTGGTCTTCTTTGTTTGCCGACTTCACTAGCATATCATCGATATAGACCTCCATGGTCTTGCCAAGATGTTCCTTGAACATTTTGGTAACCAGTCTTTGATACGTCGCCCCAGCATTTTTGAGTCCGAAGTGCATCACCTTGTAGCAATATGTCCCTTGGTGGGTGATGAAAGTTGTCTTTTCTTGGTCCTCCTCGGCCATCATGATTTGGTTGTAGCCGGAGTAGGCATCAAAGAAGCTTAGCAATTCATGTCCTGCTGTGGCGTCGATCAACTGGTCGATGTGAGGTATCGAGAATGAGTCCTTCGGGCATGCCTTGTTGAAATCTACGCACATTCTCCATTTCCTATTTTTCTTTTTGACCATGATGACATTGGCAACCCATTAGGGATATTTTGATTCCCTTATGGACCCATTGGCCAGCAGCTTATCTACCTCTTCACTGACGGCCTCGTTGATTGTGGCGTTGAACTTCCTTCTAACTTGCCGCACAGGTGGATATAGTGGGTCGACATTCAGCTTGTGGGTGGCAATGTCTTTTGGTATCCCCGGCATATCTAAATGAGAAAAAGCAAATAAATCCACGTGGTTAGTTAGAAATTCATGGTACTTACTTGGGTCGCAGAGGTTGCGTCCGATGTAGACTTTCTTTGTGTGGTCGGTGATGTCCAATTGTACTAGTTCGAGGTCCTCGACCGTTGCTTTGCAGGCTTCTACGATGTCCGGATCTTTGATGGCTTCCATTGTCGGGTCGACTTTAGTCCCCGACACGGCTGATTGCTATGCTTCCGCATTTGCTCCTTTCAACTGTTTGGTGTGTGAGCAGTCTTAAGCGATTCGCTAGCATTCTTGCATGGTGCGCGGCTCGCCCCGAATGCTAAATACTCCCCAAGGGGTAGGGAACTTGATCACTTGGTAGAAGCTTGATGGGACTGCTTGCATGGCATGCATCCACAGTCGTCCTATGATGGCGTTGTAGGCTGTTTCTTGGTTCATGACGTGGAAAGTGGTTTCCAGTGTAACTCTTCCTGCTAAAATTGGCAATGATACCTCCCCGGAGGTTCGTTCCACTACATTGTTAAAACCTGTCAATGTTATGCAATGCGGTATTATCCTATCTTCAAGCCTCATTTTCGCGAGGATTCTTAGATGGATAATACAGGCGCCGCTTCCGTCATCAACCATGATTCTCTTAACATTAGTGTTAGCAATACGTAAAGCTATGACCAAAGAATCATAATGAGGAAACGACAAACCGTCGACATCGGACTTATCGAAGGTGATACTCTCTTCAAAGTCGTCATACCGTTCGTGGGTGATCGTTCGTTTCAGTTTGTGCGAGGTGGTAAACTTTACGTGGTTGATTGCTGAATTGTTGCCTCCTCCGATGATCATGTTGATGGTGCGTGCTGGCGAAGGTGGCTTTGGCAGCCCTTGAGGTTGTTCCCGCCCTTGTGCGAAGTTGGTCTTTCCCTTATCGCTGAGCAGCTCCCTCAAGTATCCTTGGTTCAGCATTCTAACTACCTCCTGTCGTAGTCCTATGCAATCTTCGATTTTGTTTCCTTGTTCTTGGTGGAACTCGCACAGGGCATTCAACTTCCTCGTGGCGGGGTCTGATTTGATTTTTTGTGGCAATTGTACCTTGGTGCCCAGCTTCTCCAATGCGTGCACTATTTCTGAGGGAGACACATAAAAGTTATGGGGAGATAATAAAGGGGGCGTACCTCTTTCATTACGGAGTGGGACGACATGTCGCTGCAGTGCTTCTGTGTGTCTTGGCGGTAGTGGATGCGAGGATCTGATGTAAGGCTGATGCCTTTCTTTGTTGAAGTGCGAGAGCTATTCCCGCCGCCCATCGTTGCGTCGATCCCTCCTTTCTTCTGACTGTATCGCCGTTGGCTGCTAGGTTGGTCCGTTGAGGTCATCCTCATCTGCTCATACCGCGGCGCAGTAGGCATTGTGGATCTCTTCCCATGTGGTGGGAGGATACTTCATGAGTCAGCTCAATAGCTTTTTGGTTGCCCTCGAACCATCTCTGCTCCGCCCGTTTTGGAAAGCTGCGACCGCCATGCCTTTTGATACGTTTGGTAAGCTCATCCTTACTCTGTTGAATCTGGCCAGGAAGTCCCTGAGTCACTCACCTGCGGCTTGTCTGACGGCAAAGATATCGTAGACCCTGGCTTCTACTTTCTTTGCTCCTGCGTGGGTGGAGAACTTATCCGCCATTTCTTCGAATGACGATATCGTTCCAGCTGGCAACTGTGAGTACCATGTTAACGCCCCCCGGTCAACGTTTCTCCGAACTTTTTCAGCAGTACGGATGGTACTTGTTCCTTTGACAGATCGTTACCCTTCACAGCAGTCACATAGTGGATCAGGTGATCTTCGGGATCCATCGTCCCATCATATATCCTTAAGTAAGGTAGCATTTTCAAGGTTTTCGGGATCAGGTGAGGGGCAGCCTCTTCGCTAAATGGCTGTTCAACGATTCTTCCCACGTCACGCTTCTGTAGTAACTTAGGAGCGCCGAGAATTTTGCCTACTCTTTCCTAATGCTATTTCATTGTGCCTTGTTTTCATTCTCCATTTCCTCCATCTTTTTAAGGATGACTGCGAGTGTGCCATCGCTGGTCTGGTCATTGGTGTGGGTGTTGTTTGTTTGTACAGTATCGGATTCACCGATGGTAGTGAGGTCTATCATTGACGGGTTCTTAATGTTGTTTTTGGGTGATTTTTCAAGCAAGCTGCCTAGGGTGTTCATCAATCACTCTTCCAGTAGTTTCTTGACCACCAGGGGTGGTGTTTCTTTGACTACAAACGTATAAGCTCCCTTTTTGTGCAAGATCGTTAGATCTTCAGATGAAGAGGGTGAGATTTCTCCCTCCTGTGTGCTACCAGGTGTTGTGCTCAAGATGTTCTTTCTACCAGCCTCGTTGACAGGGCCTATGAGGTTGGTTGTGACGCCTTCTATTGCTTTCATTCTTGCGTCATTTTCTGCCATTTTTCTATTTCAGTAGGATGTGAAGGATGGTGGTTTGTTGCTTTTTTTTTTTGATATTCTAGGTGCAAACTATGATTTCGATTGTTGAAATCCCCACAGACGGCGCCACATTGTCTGACTCGAAAGATAACAATTACTTTGCAAGTGAATACAATCAAAATAAATCAAAGGTAAATCGTATTTGAATATAATGAGATCTAGAAATATGTATTATATTTCTTATTGCTTTTGATAGATTGAATATTCAAGAGAGGAAGAGATAGAGAGATAGAGAAAGAAAAAGCTTGTCTTAGAAGAGATTAGATGCCTTTACAACATTGGGATCCTCCTTTATATAACAAGTGAACTCCCTTGAAATAATAAAATAATGCAGAGATAGGTCATGTGCTTTCGAGGAGACGACGAGACTTAAAGGCACGTTTCACCCCGACATTCTTATGTCTTACCCTCGTTTCGACTATTGCTTAGTCGTGGGTCACTGCTATCGTAGTGGGCAGAATTTGACCCCATACATATATATTTAGTGAAATTTTCCCCATAATACATTTCTTGTTTATCTTCTCTGTATTACATTATGTCCTCTAAATATAAAAGAAATTTCAAAAATAAAACACTTTACTTATTTATTTTCAATATGTGACCATGCTCTTTCACATTCGTGCCTAATTCTTGTTCTTGGTCCAAACACGGAGAAACATTTTTTTGATGCGATAGCGAGACTCAAATCCCAGATCTCACATAATTAATATTTAAGTTTTTATTTAGCAACGCTTATTTATTTTAGGTACACATTATTCTCTGCATACTAGAAAATCACATTAAATTCTTTTTTCTTTTCTGGTTTCTTTTCTTTGGAATTTGAAGAGATTGCTCGGAATGAGTATTTAGATAACAAAGTCGAAGAAGGAGAGAGTTAAGACCAGCGGCAAAGTTACAACAAATCAAGGGTAGTCAGAACACCCTTAGTTAAAAAATTATATTATGTATACAGGTAAAATATTAGGTTTTAGAGTATATTTTTACCCTAAAATTCGAGTAACAATTAAACTTATATTGTGGTTTTAAGGATATGTGATTCAATCCAATACCAATTGATAAACAAGGAATTAAATAGATAAATTAGGAGATTGGATACATTAAACCAGTATGCGAGTGGAATCTCGACCTCGATTCAAGACAGTCTCGACATAGAGCAATAATAATAACTGTAATAAAATGAAACAACAATGATGAACATCAATGAATGGTAAGTAAGCAGTGGATGCGTGTATTCTTATTAGTGAACAATGATCCTTACAAATGAATGAGATCCCTCTTTATATAATAGGGGAGTCCTAAATAAGGTACAATTCTAATTATAGTAGGAAATCATATTAACATCTAATTAACCGCTGCAGATTGATCAGTTCCAAGATTCACGCCACGATTCTCGACAAATCGCAGATATCTCCCCTTTTCCGTTATCAAGCCATGCCATCATCCCTCGAAGTCAGCATCTTTCTGTCCGCCATCGAGGTCGACCACGGGATGACTCGACGTCCTAGCTCTTTGATGTGACATTCCTACCTCGACCAAAGAATGAAATCAGGTAGCCCCGATTTTCGCCGTATACAGATAGTCCCCTCATTTCTTAGAGTAAAATGATAAGAAATGACTTGAGCCTCGATTTTCTATATACCCTGATAATGATGTTATCCCCATGACGTAAGCGATCGAAGTAACTGAAATATCCTGTTGGTACAGTTTCCCAAACCATTAATGCTTACCAGTGACGATCGGTCACTAGCACCACCAAACCGTCGCCGTGAGTTTGTAAATTCAGGCTCTTTTGTTGAATTTTACTATAGACCCTAATAATGATGTCATCCCCGTGACGTAAGCGATCGAAGTGACCGAAACATCCCGTTAGTACAGTTTCCCAAACCATTAATGCTTACCAGTGACGGTCAGTTACTAGCACCACCGAACCATCGCCGTGAGTCTATAAATTCAGGCTCTTTTGTCGAATCAAATTTTACTTTCGCCTATCATCAAGTTTTCTAAGTTCCTTACTCTCTCCATCTCTTCTCTTTCACCACCCATTAAGTCAATTAGTATCAAAAATACCAATTTTCATCTCTTTCAGTTTCCTTCTGCCTGAACAATGGCAAAAACCTCCAAGACCGTCCCACAAAAGGGGAAAGCTTCTTACTCTTCTTCCCAGCCGGCCGGTGATAAAACGCCCCTCACGAGTATGTTCCCGGCCTTTGTGTCCTAAAATCTGACTTCAAAGTCGAGAACCCTCCATCGATCCCTGGACGATGTGAACACGTGTCGAAATACATTTGCTCGATAACGACGAAACATCTCGAGGCTGTAAAGAGAGAGTGTAACTGAGGGGCCGAGGTCGTGGTACAAATACCCGCTCCGGAAGAAAGCATTACCACGTATGAGGAGGGGTTACTAAGTGTCTACACTTACCATTTCACGCAGGGTCTTATCGACCCCGTCATTATTAATTTTGTAAGAGGTATCAGGTCACCCTTGGCCAGGTTCAACCCTCATTCTGGCGTATAGTGATCATGCTCCGCTTCTTTTCCAGCAAGGCCAAGGGGCTGGAGTTTACTCTCAACCACCTTATACGGTTATATCTACCTCGATTTTTTCAAGGGTTGATCAAGCTCCAACGCGAAGTGATGAAGGCCTTTTTTACTAGTAAATATGAGGACAAGGATCGGGGTTGGATGAGCTGATTCGTACGGATAAGGACTTGTGACCTCATCCCAGAAGAGAAACTACCGTTCCCCGAGATATGGAACCCCAATCGCAGGTAACGTATTACACATTAGTCTTCGTACTCTATTTTTTTTGTTGCTTTATGCAAGGCCTTCATTTATTATACAGCGTTTGCTTGGATAGCTCATGCGGTCCCCGACCTCGAAGACTAGGTTCGGAAGTTGGCCTCGACTTCCTCCCATATCGAGCGCTGCTGACGTGACTTGGCAAGGGGCAGATGGGAAGCCAAAAATAATGTTAAGTTTATATTGTAAACTTTCGATGCTTTTTTTTTTGTAATGTTTTTCTTTATTTATACTTGACTGTCTTTTATGCATACCTTGGAGATGTCAGTGAAATGAGTCCGGCCCTGCCCAGAGAGGAGGCCGAGTCCACAATTTCGAAGTTGGGGAAAGATAACAAGAGGAAGAGGGTCTTGAAGTCCGAAGACCCCCAACCTAAAAGGGATCCAATTTGAAGATGCAGGAGAAATCTCATCCCTGTGACTATAGAGTCGGTTTGCCAGTTGGGGGAAGAAGATGATGAATATGAGGGCGACGATTTGGTGCTGGTGGTTTGAGTAAGGAAGCCGGTGGAGGCCGCCGATCCTTCCAAGCAGAAGGCAATTGTAGAGACCCGGGCTCGTGATGAGGAGGCCTCGAAGAAAGATTCGGGTAAAGCCCCTGAGTTACCTGAAGTTGAGGTTATACTTCAGCCATCAACAAATATACCGGAAGGGGACGGTTCTAAGATGCCTAGGACTGAAAAGCGCACCCTGAGTGATTCTCTTGGGGTTATGATAGTAGGTCACTCTCCTTCTCTACCGGCCTTTTCTGAGGAGGCTATAAGGGACACTCAGGCTCTATGAAACTCTGAGATAGGCGTAGTCCCCAGTGAGGAGGATACCTTCCGAGATTGTTTTACCAAGGTCGATAATGCCATTGATCTCAATCATGTGTCCATCCTCTTTGAAGAGTCCCAACGTCTCTTATCTCGGGCAAGCATTAGTTGCTGCAATTAATTCCCTTACTCTTCTTTCTTTAAGTGTAACTTGCATTTTTCTTTTGTATAGTACTTTTACAAATCTCGATCCAACCTGAATCAGTGCGAGACTGAGCTCCAGAAAGTCTCAGAGGAGAGGAACGCTCTAAAGCTTCTCTCTGGCCAAAAGAACGAAGCTCTAAACGACCTTCGAGCGAATTTGAAAAAAACGTCCAAGACCGTCCCACAAAAGGAGAAAGCTTCTTTCTCTTCTTCCCGGCCGGCCGGTGATAAAACGCCCCTCACGAGTATGTTCCCAGCCCTTGTGTCCTAAAATTCGACTTCAAAGTCGAGAACCCTCCATCGATCCCTGGCCGATGTGAACACGTGTCGAGATACATTTGCTTGATAACAGCAGAATATCTCGAGGCTGTAAAGAGAGACTATAACTGGGGGGCCGAGTTCTTGGTACGAATCCCTGCTACGGAAGAGAGCATTACCTCCTATGAGGAGGGGTTACTAAGTGTCTACACTTACCCCTTCACGCTGGGTCCTATCGACTCTATCACTAATAATTTTTGTAAGAGGTATCAGGTCACCCTTGGCCAGGTTCAACCCTCATTCTGGCATATAGTGATCATGCTCCGCTTCTTTTCCACCAAGGCCAAGGGGCTGGTGTTCACTCTCAACCACTTTATACGGTTATATCAACCTCGATTTTTCCAAGGGTTGATCAAGCTCCAATGCGGATTGATGAAGGCCTTTTTTACGAGTAACAATGAGGACAAGGAGTGGGGTTGGATGAGCTAGTTCGTGCGGATAAGGAATTGTGACCTCATCCCAGAGGAGAAGCTACCGTTCCCCGAGATGTGGAACCCCAATCGTAGGTAACGTATTAAACATTATTATTCATACTCTATTTTTTTTTGTTGCTTTATGCAAGGCCTTCATTTATTATACAGTGGTTTCTTGGATAGCTCATTCGGTCCCCGACCTCGAAGACTGGGTTCGAAAGTTGGCCTCGACTTCCTCCCATATCGAGAGCTGCTGACGTGACTTGGCAAGGGGCAGATGGGAAGCCAAAAATCATGGTAAGTTTATACTGTAAACTTTTGATGCCTTTTTCTTTAATGTTTTTCTTTATTTATACTTGACTGTCTTTTATGCAGGCCTTGGAGATGTCGGTAAAATAAGTCCGGCCCTGCCCGGAGAAGAGTCCGAGTCCCCAATTTCGAAGTTGGGGAAAGATAACAAGAGGAAGAGGGTCTCGAAGTCCGAGGACCCCCAACCTAAAAGGGCTCCAGTTTGAAATGCAGGAGAAATCTCATACCTGTGACTATTTGCCAGCTGGGGGAAGAAGATGATGAATATGAGGGCGACAATTTGGCGCTGGTGGTTTGAGTAAGGAAGCCGGTCGAGGCCGTCAATCCTTCCAAGCCGGAGGCGATTGTAGAGACTTGGGCTTGTGATGAGGAGGCCTCGAAGAAAGATTCGGGAAAAGCCCCTGAGTCGCCTGAGGTTGATTATGCTTAGGCCATCAACAAATATACCAGATGGAGCCGGTTCTAAGATGCCTAGGGCTGAACAGCGCGCCCCGAGTGATTCTCTTGGGGTTATGATAGTAGGTCACTCTCCTTCTCTACCAGCCTTTTCTGAGGAGGCTATAAGGGAAACTCGGGCTCTATAAAACCCTGAGATAGGCATAGTCCCCAGTGATGAGGATACTTTTCTAGATTTTTTTACCGAGGTCGATAATGCCATTGATCTCAATGATGCATCCATCCTCTTTGAAGAGTCCCAATGTCTCTTATCTCGGGCAAGCATTAGTTGCTGCGATTCATTCCCTTACTCTTCTTTCTTTAAGTCTAACTTGCATTTTTCTTTTGTATAGGCCTTTTCCAAATCTCGATCCAACCTGAATCAATGCGAAATCGAGCTCCAGAAAGTGAGGAGAGGAACGCTCTAAAGCTTCTCTCCAGCCAAAAGGATAAAGCTCTAAAGGACCTTCGAGCGAATTTGGAAAAAACCTCCATGACCGTCCCACAAAAGGAGAAAGCTTCTTCCTCTTCTTCCCGGCCGGCCGGTAATAAAACGCCCCTCACGAGTAAGTTCCCGGCCCTTGTGTCCTAAATTCCAACTTCAAAGCCGAGAACCCTCCATCGATCCCTGGCCGATATGAACACGCGTCGACATATATTTGCTCGATAATAGCAAAATATCTCGAGGCTGTAAAGAGAGAGTGTAACTGGGGGGTCGGGGTCATGGTACGAATCCCCGCTCCGGAAGAGAGCATTACCTCCTATGAGGAGGGGTTACTATGTGTCTACATTTACCCCTTCACGCTGGGTCCTATCGACCCTGTCATTAATAATTTTTGTAAGAGGTATCAGGTCACCCTTGGCCAGGTTCAACCCTCATTCTGGCATATAGTGATCATGCTCCGCTTCTTTTCCACCAAGGCCAAGGGGCTGGTGTTCACTCTCAACCACCTTATACGGTTATATCGACCTCGATTTTTCCAAGTGTTGATCAAGCTCCAATGCGGAGTGATGAAGGCCTTTTTTACGAGTAACAATGAGGACAAGGAGTGGGGTTGGATGAGCTGGTTCGTGCGGATAAGGACTTCTGACCTCATCCCAGAGGAGAAACTACCGTTCCCCGAGATGTTGAACCCCAATCGTAGGTAACGTATTAAACATTATTATTCGTACTCCATTTTTTTGTTGCTTTATGCAAGGCCTTCATTTATTATACAGCAGTTGCTTGGATAGCTCATGCGGTCCCCGACCTCGAAGACAGGGTTCGGAAGTTGGCCTCGACTTCCTCACATATCGAGCGCTGCTGACGTGACTTGGCAAGGGGCAGAATGAGTCCGGCCCTGCCCGGAGAAGAGTCCGAGTCCGAGTCCCCAATTTCAAAGTTGGGGAAAGATAACAAGAGGAAGAGGGTCTCGAAGTCCGAGGACCCCCAACCTAAAAGGGCTCGAGTTTGAAGACGCAGGAGAAATCTCATACCCGTGACTATTTGCCAGCTGAGGGAAGAAGATGATGAATATGAGGGCGACGATTTGGCGCTGGTGGTTTGAGTAAGGAAGCCGGTCGAGGCCGTCAATCCTTCCAAGCCGGAGGCGATTGTAGAGACTCGGGCTTGTGATGAGGAGGCCTCGAAGAAAGATTCGGGAAAAAGCCCCTGATCACCTGAGGTTGAGGTTATACTTAGGCCATCAACAAATATACCGGATGGGGCTGGTTCTAAGATGCCTAGGGCTGAACAGCGCGCCCCGAGTGATTCTCTTGGGGTTATGACAGTAGGTCACTCTCCTTCTCTACCGGCATTTTCTGAGGAGGCTATAAGGGAAACTCGGGCTCTATAAAACCGTGAGATAGGCATAGTCCCCAGTGAGGAGGATACCTTCCGAGATTGTTTTACTGAGATCGATAATTCCATTGATATCAATGATGCGTCCATCCTCTTTGAAGAGTCCCAACGTCTCTTATCTCGGGCAAGCATTAGTTTCTACGATTCATTCCCTTACTCTTCTTTCTTTAAGTCTAACTTGCATTTTTCTTTTGTATAGGCCTTTTACGAATCTCGATCCAACCTGAATCAGTGCGAAATCGAGCTCCAGAAAGTCTCGGAGGTGAGGAATGCTCTAAAGCTTCTCTCCGACCAAAAGGACGAAGCTCTAAAGGACCTTCGAGCGAATTTGTAAAAAACCTCCACGACCGTCCCACAAAAGGAGAAAGTTTCTTCCTCTGCTTCCCGACCGACTGGTGATAAAACGCCCCTCACGAGTATGTTCTCGGCCCTTGTGTCCTAAAAACCGACTTCAAAGTCGAGAACCCTCCATCGATCCCTAGCCAATGTGAACACGTGTCGACATACATTTTCTCGATAACAGCGAAATATCTCGAGGCTGTAAAGAGAGACTGTAAGTGGGGGGCCATGGTCGTGGTACAAATCCCCGCTCCGGAAGAGAGCATTACCACCTATGAGGAGGGGTTACTAAGTGTCTACACTTACCCCTTCATGCTGGGTCCTATCGACCCCGTCATTATTAATTTTTGTAAGAGGTATCAAGTTACCCTTGGCCAGTTTCAACCCTCATTTTGGCGTATAGTGATCATGCTCCGCTTCTTTCCTAGCAAGGCCAAGGGGCTGGAGTTCACTCTCAACCACCTTATACGGTTATATCGACCTCGATTTTTTCAAGGGTTGATCAAGCTCCAATGCGGAGTGATAAAGGCCTTTTTTATGAGTAACGATGAGGACAAGGATCGGGGTTGGATTAGCTGGTTCGTACGGATAAGGACTTGTGACCTCATCCCAGAGGAGAAACTACCATTCCCCAAGATGTGGAACCCCGATCGTAGGTAACGTATTACGCATTATTCTTCATACTCCATTTTTTTGTTGCTTTATGCAAGGCCTTCATTTATTATACAGCGGTTTCTTGGATAGCTCATGCGGTCCCCGACCTCGAAGACTGGGTTCGGAAGTTGGCCTCGACTTCCTCCCATATCGAGCGGTGCTGACGTGCCTTCACAAGGGGCAGATGGGAAGCCAAAAATCATGGTAAGTTTATACTATAAACTTTTGTTGCCTTTTTCTGTAATGTTTTTATTTATTTATACTTGATTGTCTTTTATGCAGGCCTTGGAGATGTCGGTGAAATGAGTCCGGCCCTACCCGGAGAAGAGGCCGAGTCCCCAATTTCGAAGTTGGGGAAAGATAACAAGAGGAAGAGGGTCTCGAAATTCGAGGACCCCCAACTTAAAATGGCTACAGTTTGAAGACGCAGGAGAAATCTCATCCCTGTGACTATAGAGTTGGTTTGCCAGCTAGGAGAAGAAGATTATGAATATGAGGGCGATGATTTGGCGCTGGTGGTTTGAGTAAGGAAGCCGGTCGAGGTCGTCGATCCTTCCAAGCCGGAGGCAATTGTAGAGACCCGGCCTCGTGATGAGGAGGCCTCGAAAAAAGATTCGGGAAAAGCCCCTAAGTTGCCTGAGGTTAAGGTTATACTTAAGCCATCAACAAATATAATGGATGGGGCTGGTTCTAAGATGCCTAGGGCTGAACAGCGCGTCCTGAGTGATTCTTTTGGGGTTATGACAGTAGGTCACTATTCTTCTCTACCGGCCTTTTTCTGAGGAGGCTATAAGGGACACTCGGGCTCTATAAAACCCTGAGATAGGCGTAGTCCCCAGTGAGGAGGAATCCTTCCGAGATTGTTTTACCGAGGTCAATAATGCCATTGATCTCAATGATGCGTCCATCCTCTTTGAAGAGTCCCAACGTCTCTTATCTCGGGCAAACATTAGTTGCTGCAATTCATTCCCTTACTCTTCTTTATTTAAGTCTAACTTGCATTTTTCTTTTGTATAGGCCTTTTCCAAATCTCGATCCAACCTGAATCAGTGCAAAACCGAGCTCCAGAAAGTCTCAGAGGAGAGGAACGCTCTAAAGCTTCTCTCCGGCCAAAAGGACGAAGCTCTAAAGGACCTTCTAGCAAATTTGGCCAAGGCTCGTACGGAAGAGGCCGAGCTAGACGAGAAGGTAACTATCCTATTGAAATAGTACGAACTTGACCCAACTGTGGAGGCTAATACTTCTATGTCTCAATTGCAGCAAAAGCTGGAAAGGATCGAGCTTCTCCGGGGTGAAGTCAATCAAATCAAATCTGACTGTGATCAGTGGAAGGATCACATGGATCTCCTAGATGCGGAAAAAGAGACTGCATTGGTGCAGCTGTAATCATCTGAAGTTCAACTTCGGAGTACTAAAGATAAGATCTCAGCCCAGGCCAAAAGGATCGAAGAGCTCGAGGCCGAGCTTGTTGAGGCCAAGACGGAGGTCGAGAAGACCAAGATCATGGATAATAAGTCCATAGCCGTGTACCTAGACGATGCCAAAGCTGTTTAAATGCAATTAAGGGAGGCTTCTGATCGAGAGCGATAGATCAATGACTTGGTGAAGTTCCAATCCCGGAGGGAGACCCTTAAGGAAATCCATGCTCAAGGTTTTAATCTCTCCAAAGAGATAGCTCAAATTAATGTGATTTAAGCCGATGCCAGGTTGCTTATCTCCTCCGATGATGAGGATGATGATGATAGAAGCCAAGGCAGGTCTGATAACGATGAGAGGCCCGAAGGAGAAGCTGCCCCTATGGGAGAAACCAGCCCCGGGCGTAGTTAGGACTTTATTTTTCCTTTTCTATTTTGTAAGAGCCCCGTTGGTCCCTTGTAAATATATTTGCCTATATATATAAAGGAAATTCCTTTTGAATGCCTTCTCAATTTTTATCTACAAATATGTTTTTTGTCGTGTAAAACTTTAGCACAATCTTATGCTTTGAACGGTGCGTTCGAGATTTTGGTTTTGGGTGTATTCCTCGAAGTCACCACAGTCGAATTCGAATAAGGTTCGAACTTTAAGCATAGACACTTTAGGGTTTGTGTCGAATAATGATGAGCTCCCGAGCCACAGTTAAGTCAGTTTATTTGGGCTCGAAATAGTCAAACCCTTAGGTTTGTATGGAGCGAGAACAAGATATCAAACTCTAAGTGTATTGGCTCTTAAGCTCTTTAGATCTGGCCAATATAGGCTCTAAAAATGGCTATTACTCCCCTCTTACGGCTTAAAATACTTAGCAAATTTGTTTTATGCCTTAGCATGTATTTTTTACCCATTGAGTTTTTTGAGGGTTCGATGTCGATTGAAAACCCTATGATTTTTATGCCTTAGCACATTTGTGTTAAGATGATTTGATATCTCTTAAGGTTTTTCGAGGGCTGATTTTATCGATGCCTTTTTGATTATTTTTTAACCGATTTTTCAATGAATTTGAAGGCCAATTTTTATTGCGGGATTCAGACATCTCTGAGCCACATTAATTTGGCCGTAGCCTTTGGCTATGCCTCTTGGTCTTATTCCCCAATAACACTTCGAACTTGTTCGAAGTGTTAGTCCCCGAGAATGATGGCCTTGGCCTATAGATCAAGGGTTGCCTCTTTGAGGTCTTATGAATTCAAGTTTAGATAACTCGAATATGTCGATCGTCAACGACAGTCGCCAAGTGTTTGAGGCCTATTTGCGCTTGTCCCTTGAGCCATTTCTCACAAAATCATAAGTATGGAGCTCATACAGTGGAAAATTTTCTTTAAGACACAAGATGTTTGATATAGAAAGAATGCTTCTTAGAATAATTTACACATGCGTACATGTTTTGCCATTGGGGCTCGACTAGTCTATATGGGTGCAGTTCATTCGACCGTTTGTCCCACTACAAAGTTTCCCTATCGAGATCCTTTGACATGAAGTACTTTCCTCGAAAATATAACATCCGAGGGTGATGCCCCCCAGTATTCGAGGTTGATTGTAAAGAAGCCTTAGATACTATTGGATTTTTCTCAGGTAGCACATAATTGTTACCTCGTTAAAACGTTGCCGGAAAAACCCATTTAGGATAGAAAACGATGTAAGGGAAAAAGAGTGCAACGCGTGCTTTAAAACCTAAGGTCCTCATGTGGAAGAGTTTCTCGACGTCTTCGATCGAACACCTGCAATAAGTTAGAATCAAATACAAATGGAAAGGGGAAAAGTCATCCCTTAGCAATAATAGCATTTGAGGAGTGATATATTCCAATTGTTTGGTAATTTTTCGCCCCCCATTGTGCCAAGTTTGTAAGATCCCTTTACGATGACACCGAGGACCCGATACGGTCCTTCCCAATTTGGGCCTAGTTTCCCTTCATTCAGGTCCTGAGTATTGAAGGTAACTTTCATCAAAACTAAGTCCCTGATTTTGAAGTGGCAAAAGTTGGTTATTCTATTATAATATCTCTTGATTCTTCGTTTTTCGCAGCCATGCGAACGAGAGCAACTTCTCGCTTATCATCCAATAGTTCGAGGCTAGTATTCATAGCCTCGTGATTTGATTCTTCCGTTGCATGTTGAAATCTGGTGCTAGGTTCCTCGATTTTTACTGAAATCAAGACCTCAAAGCCATATACTAAGGAGAACGGGGTTTCCCCCACACTAGACTTGTGTTGTTCGATATGCCCAAAAGACTTCGGGTAAAATTTCTCTTCACTTCCCCTGAGCGTCGTTCAACCTTTTCTTTAAGTTTTGAATGACAGTTTTGTTCATCGATTCGGCCTGTTCGTTCCCACTAGGGTGATATAGCGTTGATAATATCCTCTTTATTTTGTGGTCTTCAAGGAATTTCGTTACTTTGCTGCCAATAAATTATTTTCCATTGTCACACACTTTTTCGGCAGGTATCCCAAATCGACATACTATGTGATCCCAGATGAAGTCCATAACCTCTTTCTCTCTCACTTTCTCGAGTGTCTGTGCTTCAACCCGTTTAGAGAAATAGTAATTCATAAATAAAATGAACTTAGCATTACCTGGGGCTGTTGGCAGAGGGCCCACGATATCCATCCCCCATTTCATGAATGGCCATGGAGATAGGACTGAATGAAGTTGTTCTCCAGGTTGATGGATCATCGGTGCAAACCTTTGACATTTATCACATATTTGAACAAACTCCTTAGTGTATTTTTCCATGTTATCCCAGTAGTATCCTGCTCTAATGAATTTTTGAATCAGTGATTCAGCGTCGAAGTGGTTCCCACAAGTGCCTTCATGGACCTCTCATAAAACATAATCGGTATCTCCTAGTCCTAAACATACTGCTAATGGTCCATTGAATGTCCTTCTGCATAATGTTCCATCTTTAACCAATATGAACCGAGCAGATTTGGTTCGTAGGGCCCTTGACTCTTTAGGTTCCGATAGGAGCTTTCCGTTCTTCAATTATTCAATATATATATTCCTCCAATTGCAGGTTAAGCTTATAGAGTTTATCTCGACATGGCCTTCCTTGATCACGGATCTCGAGAGTTGAATGACAGTCCCTGAGCTGATCTCGTCTTCCTTGACTGATGACCCCAAATTTTCAAGCGCATCGGCCTCACTGTTTTGTTCTCGAGGTACATGCTGTTTAGTCCATTCCTCAAAACGGTGCAAAGTTACCCGCAGCTTGTCCAAATACCTTTGTATTTTATTCTCTCAAACTTTGAAGGTTTTGTTTACTTGGTTCACCACTAGTAAAGAGTCACACATGGATTCAATGACTTCTGCTCCCAAGATTTTAGCTAGCTCGAGACCTGCAATCATGGACTTGTACTCGGCCTCATTATTAGTCAACCTAGAAGTTTTGATAGACTACCTAATAGTGCTACCTGTGGGCGGCTTCAAAATGATGCCTAACCCGGACCCTTTCACATTCGAAGCACCGTCTGAGAAAAGGGTCCATACCCCGATGATGTGCCTAATTTTAACAAGAGTTCCTTTTCAACTTCGGGTACGAGGGTTGGTGCAAAATCGGCCACGAAGTCTGCTAAAATTTGAGACTTGATGGCCGTTCGAGGTTGATACTCGATATCGTACCCACTGTGATCGACGACCTATTTGGCCAATTGGCCCGATAGAGGGTTTTAACTTTCTAGAGGCGCAAATGTGGTGACATTGAAAGTATGGTTTTAACTTTCTAGAGGAGCTTATCACCGCAAGTGCCAATTCCTCTAGGTGTGGATATCTAGTTTCTGCTTCTCCTAATGTTCGACTTACAGAATAAACGGGAAATTGTGTACCTTGCTCTTCTCAAACTAGGACACCACTTACCCGCGGTTTTTGATACTGCCAAGTACAAGTAAATTTTCTCATCTACCTTTGGAGTGTGAAGCAGTGGTGGGCTCGATAGGTATTGCTTTAATTCCTCTAATGTCGGTTGGCATTCTGGGATCCAGGTGAAATCGTTCTTCTTTTTGAGTAGAGAGAAAATTATGTGGCTTTGATCTGATGACCTCAAGATGAATCGGCCTAGAGCAGCTATCCGTCCAGTCAGCCTCGGCACGACTTTTACACTGTGCACGATAGTAATGTTTTTGATGGCCTTGATTGTATTGGGGTTGATCTCGATCCCCCGATTCGACACCATGAACCCTCAGAATTTGCTCGAACGACCCCGAAAGCACATTTCTTGGGATTGAGCTTCATGTTATATTTCCTCAAAATCTAGAACGTCTCATGCAATGATCTAGATGGTCATCTGCATGTAGGGACTTAACTAGAATGTCATCGATATAAACTTTCATTGACTTACCTATTTGTTCTTCGAACATTTTATTTACTATACATTTTTAGCCTGAAGGGCATTACATTATAACAATATGTTCCATACTTGTTGATAAATGAAGTCTTTTCCTGGTCTTCCGGGTTTGTTTGAATTTGATTGTACTTGGAATAGGCATCGAGAAAGGTAAGGATCTTGTTTCTAGCCGTGGCGTTGATCATGCGATCAATATTAGGCAGTGGAAAAGAATCTTTGGGGCATACCTTGTTTAAATATGTATAATCTACACACATTCTAAGTTTGTTCCCTTTTTTAGGGACTAGGACTACATTGGCTAACCATTCGGGATACTTCACCTCCCGAATGGACCCTATTTTGATAAGTTTAGTTACCTCATCCTTTATGAATGCGTGACTTACCTTGTACTGAGGTCTTCTTTTTTGCTTCACCGGTTTGAACCTAGGGTCAAGGCTTAACCGATGCGTCGTTATCTCCGGTGGGATCCCTGTCATATCTAAATGGAACCAAGCAAAACAATCTATGCTATCAATAAGAAATTAAATAAGCTTTTTCCTGAGTTCGGGGGTTAATCATGTTCCTAGGTATACCTTTCGCTCGGGAAAGTACTCCATCAATATAACATTTTCCAGCTCTTCAAATGTTGATTTGATATCGTCAGAATCTTCGGGAATAATAAAAGTTCGAGGGGTTAGAAAATCCTCCTCTTCTTCTTCTATCTCCTGTTTCCCCGATTCGGTCAAGGCTGGTGGCTGTGACTGCTATTTGGATTTCTGTTTGCCTTTGATGCTCGACCTTTTCGAGGTATATAATGTTGATATTGGCGTTACCTTCAACCGCAAATATTTCCTTTGCAGCATGCTGCTCCTCGTATACAGTCTTTACACTGTTCGACATAAGGAATTTCATCATTTGGTAGAGAGTCAAAGGGACTGCCCTCATATTGTGGATCCAAGGCCTTCCGAGTAGGGCATTGTACCTCATGTCACCCTCAATCATGTGGAACTTGGTATCTTGAATGGTTCTATCCACGCTCACCGATAGAATAATCTCCCCTTTAGTTGTTTCCCCAGCCATATTAAAGTCGTTTAAGACCAGGGCTGCGGGCACAATTTGATCTTGTAGACCGAGTTGCTCTACGACCCTCGATCGGATGATATTTGCTGAGCTACCTGGATCCACTAAAACACGTTTAACTTGAACTTTATATAATAAGACAGAAATTACTAGAGCGCTGTTGTGGGGCTGAGAAATGCCTTCTGCTTCTTCGTCGTTGAATGATAAAGAGCCTTCGGGCACATAATCTCATGTTTGTTTTTCCCTAGTGATTGATACCTTAGTGCGTTTGAATATGGGTCCATGTGGAATGTCGACCCTACTGACGATCATATAAATGACATGTTGGCGTTCTTACTGTTCAGTTTTCCTATTAGCGTCCCTTTCTCAGAAATGATTCTTGGCTCTATCACTGAGGAACTCTTGAAGGTGGCCCAATAGAGAGGATACCTCCTACCTTAATTTCCTACAATCCTCGGTCTTGTGACCATGTGTGCCATGATACTTGAACATCAAATTTGGGTTTCTTTGTGAAGGATCGCTCTGTAAGGGTCTGGGCCACCTAGTATCTTTGATCATTCCGATTTCCGATATAATGGCCGATGCGTCGATGCTAAAGTTATATTTCGATAAACGAGGTGCCTCTATGGGATAGTGTGATTATTAAAACCACTTTTTCTCATAAGTCCCCGATAATTCTATCCTCGATCATTTCTTCGATCATTCCGGATGGAATTGCATCCTGAACCATTGTTCCTTCGATCTACGGTATATGGTTGATATCGTTCTCTGTTCGACCTTGGCTCCCTGTAGATGTCCCTCTGGGTTTTTACTGCCGACATGTTTGGATGTACTGAATCGGAAGGGGCTCCTAATTGGTCGTCCTCGACCCTGATCTTCGATTGATATTGATTGTGCACATCTGCCCAAGTTATAGCTGGATACTCGATCAAATTTTGTTTCAACTGACAAGATGCTATCGAACGCCGCTCGTTCAACCCTTGGCTAAAATATTGAATGGCCCAATCATCTGTGGCCGGTGGAAATTCCATGTGTTCCATTTGAAATCATGATACGAATTCCCTTAACATTTTGTTTTCCCTTTGTCGTACCTTGAAAAATTTCGATTTTCTTGTTGCGGCCTTTATGGCCCTGGCGTGCGCCTTTATGAAAGAATGTGCTAACATGGCAAATGAGTCTCTCCAAACCTTTTCAACTACACAGATTCGATTTCATCATCTTCTAAATCGTTACCCTTGACGGCGCATGTATATGAAGTAACATGTTCGTTGGGATCGGTATACCATTATATTTGGGTATGTCTAGCAAAAAATAATTTTTGGAATAGGCTTCGGAGCTCCACTTTGAGAAAGTAGCTTTTATACAAACTTCTTCGAATCCATCCCTTTCAAGATTGGCGGTGCCTCCGGACTGATCAACTCGAGAGTTATATGTCTCCACATTTTTATCATTAGCTTCGATTTTCTTCTCTCCTGACTCGATTCTCTTGGTGAGCTCCTCGGGCATTTTTATTACTGCAGGATCGGTCCCTGATCTATTACCATTCAACCTCTCTGGCATTGACTCGGTACGATGAGTGATTTCCGGCTCAACATCACTCGGAGTTCTATGTTGATTTTGAAGCTGAGCAATAGCATCGTGTTCAGCCTGTAGCATCTCGAATATCACCTGGAGACTAACTCCTCCGTCTCCTCTACCATATGTACCTTGGCCACCAGATCGGCCTTCCCTTTGGGGTTCGCATTCAGATCCACATTTAAAGCAACGTCTGAACTGACATCAACCGGATCAGCAGCTGGTATTTTTCCGAGATTAACCGGAGGTACCTCAGCTCCTGGAGAAATTATATTGTGATGACCCAAAAGGTCATCACTTGTTTTAAAAACAAATTCTATGTTCCAAGGCCTTAAAACCTCTTTCCGCATTACCTCGATTTGCGTGCACAGTCCGAACACGTAGCCGAAAAGCCAATATGTAAAAAAATGATGAATTTAAGTTGACCTAACATTTTGGGTAAATAGATCCGGACACATAATTTGACGGTCCTAGAGGGTCCGTGGGGATTTGGGCGTATTCCCGGAATCGAATTCCGAGGTCCCAAACCCGAGAAATAAATTATTAAAGAAAATTATTTTCTGGAATATTTATGAGTTTTTGGAAATGAAATTTGTTTAAAACATGATGGTATCGGGCCTGTATTTTTGTTTTGGAGCCCGATACAGGTCTTATATGTGAATTAAGATGAGTCTGTGAAATTTGGTATGAAACGGAAGTCGTTTGAGGTGATTCAGACCCGTAGTTGTGAAAATTGATACTTTGAAAGCTTTGAGATTTTTTTCTTAGATTCCTATGATAAATTCGTTGTTTAAGAGGTTATTTTGGCGATTTGATCGCACGGATAAGTTCATACGATGTTTTTGAGTTAATATGCATATTTTGTTTGGAGTCCCAAGGGCTCGGGTGAGTTTGTGGTAGGTTCTGGGATGTCTTAGGATTAAAACATAGATGTTGCAGGTTCAGTGCGGTCCGCATTGATTTTGTGCTGTCCGCGGTGGGAGCTTTGTGGCCGCACTCGATTTTGTGCGGTTCGCACAGGTTCACTGGTCCGACTTCGGAAGCCTATACTTTTGATCTACAGGGAATTTTGAGATGATTCAAAAACTAAAGTTGTAGCCCTTCGTGTCTAGTTTCCACAAAGGTAAAGAAATCACAATTTGGACATATGTACAGAAAGTTATGTCCAAAATACTAAAGCATGTCACTGCAGTCAGCATAGTGAGCTTTGCGACCGCACTCCTTTTTGTGCGGTCCGCACACGGGGTCTGAGAGGGATATATTTAAACGGAGTTTTAAGTTATTTTTCATTATTCAAAACCCCAAAAACATAAGAGGCAATTTTCAAACAACCTTTCTTCTCCAAAACATTAGTAAGTGATTTCTAACTTATTTTCTATTCTCCTTAACTTCTTTTTACAAGATTTCGTCCTAGAATCTAGGGTTTTCATGGTGGTATTTGGAATTTTGGGAAAAACCTAAGAATATTAAAATTTGGGGGATTTAGACCTCAAATTGAGGTCGTATTCCAAAACCAATTATATATCCGGGCTCGTCGGTGAATGGGTAATCGGGTTTTGGTCCGAATTTCGGGTTTGGACCAAGCGGGCCCGGGGTCGATTTTTGACATTTTGGGAAAAACTTTAGAAAAATTATTTCCAAGCATTAGAATTGATTCATTTAGCATTTATTAATATAATTAAGTAACTTGTGGCTAGATACGAGCGAGTTGGTGGTGGAATCAAGAGGTAAAGCGATAGTTGAGGCTTGAATTGTGTTCGTGGCATCGAGGTAAGTGTTTGGTCTAACCTTAGCTTGAGGAAATAGGATTTGTGTCCTATTTTCTATGTGTTATTTGTTGAGTAAGATATATAGGCATGGTGATGAGTATCTATATGTTGGTGTCAAGCATGCCTGTAAATCTGTACTATGATTAATATGACTCCACTTGTATTGTTCATGCCTTTTGTGATGATTTTTATTGTTGAGCAAAGCTTGTGGAAGTAATATTGGTATATGAATATTGAAGAGCGTTGGTTCAAGTTGTAAAATGAGTTGTGGAAGTATAACTGGCAATTGAACCTTATGGAGCATTGGCTCAAATTGTGAAGTAAATGTGAAAAGGAAAAGAGAAGAGGATTTTTTTTATATTGTTTCCTCGCCAGGATTCGATTGTTGTACTGTTGTTCCCTTGCCGGGATTTTATTGTGATTTAATTTATTTCCTTTCCCTTATTTCTTGTGATTATTGTTTTGGTAAGAGAGTGTTAAAGCACGAAGGGTGATGCCGTGCACTTGTCCTTGATTTTCCTGAATCATACTGATAATTGAGTTATGTTGTCCTTTATGTTGACTAATTTTCTTTTGTTACTTGATTTTATTATGATGTTATTGATTCCCTTTCCGGGATATTGTTGTTCCCTTATCGTTCCCTTGTCGGGGCTCCTTTGTGATTGGTGTAGAATTGTATAATGGGATCGGGTTGCACACCGCAACAATATTATGACGGGATCGGGTTGCACGCCGCAGCAGTGATATATGACGGGGATCGGGTAGCACGCCGCAATAGTGTTTTATGTTTTGGATCGGGTTGCGCGCCGCAACAATAAAGGATAAAAGTGGATATTGATTTGTTACTGTATCCTTATTCTTTCTGTTGCAAATTTTAAATTGTTCTTTATGCTTTTCTCCTAAGTTACAATTGGTAAATGATATCCCCCCACAATCTGTTCCCTTCCCCACTTTAACTGCTAGTTTCCTTTATTATTACTTGCTATATATATGCTTTAATTACACAGGTTTAGTTAGTAGTCTTGTTCTAGCCTCGTCACTACTTCACCGAGGTTAGGCTAGGCACTTACCAACACATGGGGTCGGTTGTGCTGATACTACACTCTACACTCTTTTGTGCAGATCCCTGTGCTGTAGACATCGGATCGTAGTGAGGTTGTTGTTTCTTGTTCATCAAGCGACCCGAGATTGTCCTATAGGCGTCCGCATGCCTTGACGTCTCCTTCTATCTACTATTCCTGTTTATTTCATGTATTTCCAGAGAAAATATTGTATTTATTTCTTTCAGACCTTTATTTATAGTACTCCTAGACAATCTGTGAAGTTATGACACCAGTCTTGGGTAGATTTGTTATGGATTGGTCTTAGTAGTATTATTAAAACTTTACAAGGCAGCCTTTCGCTTATTCAATTATGTTTTTATCTAGTTTTTGGCTCTTAACTGTTATCATACTAAAAATGGAAACAAGGTAAATAGGTTAGTTGGGTGACTTGCCTAGCTTTCATTAGTAGGCACCATCACGACTCCAGAGGGTGGGAAATTCGGGTTGTGACAAGTTGGTATCAAAGCTCTAGGTTACATAGGTCTCATAACTTACAGACAAGCTTAGTAAAGTCTGAGGGATCGGTATGGAGACGTATGTATTTATCCCTTAAAGGCTATAGAGTTAGGAAAAATTTCACTTCTATTCTTCTCTGTCGTGCGATTTGTTCTCTCAATGCTAAATTGAAACCTCTACTCTCTTCCTTTCGCTAATGGCAAGGTCATGTACCACTTCTTCAACCGAGCAGCAACACATTCTGGTGATAGATCATCTACTCTTCGGAGGCTTTGTGGAGGTTGGATAAGTTTCACCAAGCTCTTCACTACCACTTTCAACGGTGCATCTTCTGAGGATCCCAGGATTATTTAGACAACTGTCATGAGATTCTCGAGAATGTGGAGACCAGTGGGGTCAACTTTGCTACTTTTCGCTTGTCTTGATCTGCCAATACTTGTTGGAGAGATTATTGTTTGGCTAGACCAGTTGGGTCACCTGCTTTGACTTGGGATCAGTTTTCTCAGCTATTTCTGGAGAAGTTTCTTCCTGTCACTCATAGCGAGATCTATCTGAGGTAGTTTGAGCATCTCTAGTAGAGTTCTATGATTGTTACTCAATACAAGACCAGGTTTATTGATTTGACCCGTCATCCTCTTCTTATACTTCCCACTGAGAGAGAGAGTGGGGAGGTTCATTGAGGAACTCGTTTAGCCTCTCAGCCAGCTATAGGTAGAGGTAGAGGTATTAGAGGTGGAGGTACAGGTACTGTTCTGGTTTGTAATAGAGATGCTTCAGTTTTATTTGATCCAGGATCTACATACTCCTATGTGTCATCTTTTTTTGCACCGTATATGGTCATGCCTAGTGATTCTGTGAGTGCTCCTGGTTATGTGTCTTCACTGGTGGGGGAGATCGTGTCCATAATTCATGTATAGTTGTGATTGGGGGCCTTGAGACTCGTGTAGATTTGTTACTTCTGGACATGATTGATTTTGATGTCATACTGGGGATGGACTGGTTATCACCTTACCATGCTATCTTGGACTATCATACCAAGATTGTGACCTTAGCCTTGTCGGGTTTGCCTCTTTTAGAGTGGAGAGTGACTCCTGGTCATTCTACCCGTAGTGTTATCTCTTATGTGAAGGCTCGATGTATGGTCGAAAAGGGGTTTTTGGACTATTTGGCATATATTCGTGATTCTAGTGCCGAAGTTCCTTCTATTAATTTTGTGCCTGTTGTTCGTGAGTTCCCTAAGGTATTTCCTTCAGACCTGCCGGGTATGCCACCCGACAAGGATATTGACTTTTGCATTGATTTGGCTTCGGGCACTCAGCCCATTTTTATCCCGCCGTATCATATGTCCCTGCTTGAATTGAAAGAGTTGAAGGAGTAGTTGCAAGCTTTGCTTGATAAAGGCTTCATCAGACCTAGTGTCTCGCCTTAGGGTGCAACGGTGTTGTTTGTTAAAAAGAAGGACGGATCGATGAGGATGTGTATCGATTACCGGCAATTGAACAAGGTTTCAATCAAGAATAAGTATCCATTGCCGAGGATTGATGATTTCTTTGATCAGATTCAGGGTGCCAAGGTATTTTTGAAGATTGACTTAAGATCTAGCTACCATAAGTTGAGGATTAGGGCATTCGATGTCCCTAAGAGAGCTTTCTGCACTCGGTACGAGCATTATGAGTTCTTGGTGACGTCATTCGGGTTGACAAATGCCCCAGTAGCTTTTATGGATTTGACGAACCGAGTGTTCATGCCTTACTTAGATTCGTTCGTGATAGTTTTCATTGATGATATTTTGATCTATTCCCGCAGCGGGGAAGAGCATAAGCGACATCTGAGAGTGGTTCTTCAGACTTTGAGGGATAGTCAGTTATATGCTAAGTTTTTGGAGTGTGAGTTTTGGTTGAGTTCAGTTTCATTCTTGGGTCGTGTTGTATCAACAGAGGGTATTTAGGTTGTTCCAAAGAAGATAGAGGCAGTCAAGAACTGTCCTAGACCAACATCAGCTATAAAAATCCAGAGTTTCCTGGGATTAGGCTATTATCGTCGCTTTGTGGAGGGTTTTTCATCTATTGCAGCCCCGATAACCAGGTTGACCCAGAAGGGTGCCTAGTTCATGTGGCCGGACGAGTGTGAAGCGAGATTTCAGAAGCACAAGACAGCCTTGACTACGGCGTCAGTATTGGTTTTGCCCACAGGTTCAGGGCCATATACAATTTATTGTGATGCATCTCGTATTGAACTTGGTGCGGTGTTGATGCAGGATGGAAAGTTCTTTGCTTATGCTTCACGGCAGTTGAAGATTCATGAGAAGAACTATCCGGTTCATGATTTGGAGTTAGCAACCATTGTTCATGCGTTGAAGATTTGGAGGCATTATCTATATGACATGGCATGTGAGGTGTTCACGGATCACAAGATTCTACAGTACTTGTTCAAGCAAAAGGAGCTAAACTTTAGGCAGAGAAGGTGGTTGGAGCTGTTGAAAGACTATGATATCACCATCTTATATCATCTGGGAAAGGCCAATGTAGTGGCCGATGCTTTGAGTGGGAAGTCAGCCAGTATGGGCAGTCTTGCTTATATTCCGATCGGTGGAAGACCACTTGCTTTGGATGTTCAAGCTTTGGCCAATCAGTTCGTGAGGTTGAATGTTTCTGAGCCGAACCGTGTATTAGCTTGCACAGTCGCTCGTTCTTCATTATTATAGCGTATCTGAGATCGACAGTTTGATAATCCTCATTTGTGTGTCCTTAGAGACATGGTGCAGCACAGAGGTGTTAAGGAAGTTACCTTAGGTGATGGTGGAGTTTTGAGATTGCAGGGTCGAGTTTGTGTGTCTAATGTGGATGAGCTCCGAGAGTTGATTTTAGAGAAGGCCCATAGTTTCTGGTACTCTATTCATCCGGGCAGTGCTAAGATGCATCAGGATTTGCGGAAGCATTATTGGTGGCAGAGAATGAAAAAGGAAATTGTTGCATATGTGGCTCGGTGTTTGAACTGTCAGCATGTTAAGTACGAGCATCAGAGGCCTGTTGGTTTATTCTAGAAGATTGAGATTCCAGAGTGGAAGTGGGACTGTATCACTATGGACTTTGTTGTTGGACTCCCACGGACTTAGAGGAATTTCGATGCACTGTGGGTTATTTTTGATAGGTTGACCAAGTCAACATATTTTATTCCTGTGACAGTCTCCGATTCTTCCAAAAAGTTAGCTGGGATCTATATCCGGGAGAATGTTCGTCTTCATGGTATGCTTGTGTCTATCATTTCGGATCGAGGTACACAGTTTACCTCACATTTCAGCGAGTGTTGGGCACACGGGCTGAGTTGAGCACATTATTTCATCCTCAGATGGACGGGCAGTCCGAGCAGACCATTCAGATTTTGGAGGATATGCTCCGAGCTTGTTTCATTGACTTTGGAGGCTCGTGGAATCAGTTCTTGCCCTTAGCAGAGTTTGCCTACAACAACTACCAGTCGAGTATCCAGATGGCTCTTTATGAGGCTTTGTATGGTAGGCGATGTCGGTCTCCGGTTGGATGGTTTGAGCCGGAAGAGGCTACATTGTTGGGTACAAATCTCGTAATGCCTTGGACAAGGTCAGGATTATTTAGGATAGGCTTCATGGTCGGTGAGCGGGTATTGCTTCGAGCGTCTCCTATGAAGGGCGTGATGAGATTTGGGAAGAAGGGCAAGCTTAGCCCTAGGTTCATTAGCCCGTTTGAGATACTTGATTGAGTGGGAGAGGTGGCTTACAGACTTGCATTGCCACCGAGCTTATCAGTCGTGCATCCAGTTTTTCATGTGTCCATGCTTCAGAAATATCATGACAATCCATCCCACGTGTTAGATTTTAGCACTGTCCGATTGGACAAGGACTTGTCTTATGAGGAGGAGCCGCTGTCGTGCCCCCTTTTTCTCGCGATATCGGGTTAATGACATTTGGGAGGACAACTCATTCCTTTTGAGAATTGGGTTTTCATTTGAAGAGTCACCACCTAATGATTAGGGTACTTTAGGAAACCAAAGGGGTTTTGATTTGAGCAACCAGAGATAGGGTAAGGGATTGAAATTATTCTAAGGGGAAGGTATTAGGCACCCCTCAGAATTCACTAGTGTGGTTTCCGGCCAGACGATTATTATGAATTTAGGTGCAAATAACATGTAGACAAATAAAGCTTCAAATAAGAGGGGATTTTCACATAATGATTTACAAATAAACAAAGTTGGAAAGAACAATTAGAAAATCTAACTTTTAAAAGAAAGAGTTGAAATTGCTAAAGGAAGTAAAGAAATAGAGGGAGGGGGGGTCCTAGGTTTATTAAAAATACGAATCACCCCACACAATGTCCGGTAATCACTCCTCAATGAGGGGCTACACCTGACATTATTGCGTGGCCATCATATCCATATCTACCCTTCCCACCCCGTCAAGGTATTAAAGCGCGGAATGGTCTCGATTACTTGTTGCATGCTATTACCCATCCTAATCATATCAGTCCCGGATGCACTTAGGACTACAAATCCTAAAGGGGAGTGATATTCGGCTTATTTGAGGTTTCAAAAGGTAAAAATCTAAGGCGACAAACAAAAACACATATTGCACATTTATGGGGAAGCATATAAAACAACCAGAGGTTCAATTATACCTCCTTGAACAGAAAAGCACATAATTAGCATGACTTTTACATACTGGTTAAGGTATGATTAAATACCAAACATGAGAGAGATTAAAGGTTGAGGCAGACTAATTTATTACATAATTCAGATAAGAAGCCTGAATCAAGTCTGCCTGCTGGTTGTAATTAATAGAACATATTCAGTTTAATTATTACCCTATGGCTTGCCTAAGTATTAAAACGGGGTCCTATAGGCATGACATCTACTGAATTCAGAAAATAGTAAGGCTTGAAATAAATTGTTTGAAAGCATACTTGTTAAACTTGCTAAGTGAGGGAATTATATTATAAAAGAGAGGCAAGATTTAACGAATTGATTATAAGTTTTGCAACTGAGAGTATCCATTATTACTGGTGTTATATCTAACACTGAATGAGGCTAATCAGATTCAATTAGAAATTCTTATAGGCATGCTTTCTATGCGTTGCTGATTTTAGACTTTGTAGACATGGTGTAAAAATACAAAAGCCTTATAGGCATGGTATCTAAATGTATAAGGCTTGTTTTAAACCTATAAACATGGTATCTAGATGCAGAATATGCAGAATTAAACAATCATATAGTCATAATTTCTATACGAAGTTAGATATGTAGAATTCAGAATAAACCTACAGGCATGATTTCTATTTGAATATGCAGAATTCAAAATACCTATAGACATGGTTTCTATATGAAGTTGGATATGCCGAATTCAGAATAGACCTATAGGCATGATTTTTATTTGAATATGCAGAATTCAAAATACCTATAGACATGGTTTCTATATGAAGTTGGATATGCAGAGTTGTAATAGAACTATAGATATGATTTCTACATGTTTTGAATATGCAAAATCGTAATAGACATATAGGCATGGTTTCTACCCTTTGCATGCATAGTTACCCACCCCTTTTGACTAGCCAGCCCCAAGCATTTATTACAACTTATTATAAACCAGAATGAATAAAATTACATCAGAGAAAGTAAAAAAAAAAATACAACCAAAGGAGAGCCTGATTCAGACTTCCTATTTGAAATATGAGATAGACCAACTCAAGGACCATTGATCCAAAGCCTTTCTCCAATCTGAGTGTGTCAAAGTTCCCTAAGAGCCTTAATAGAACTCCGAGCAATGCTCTCACCCAAATTGTATAACCAGAATAGAGGCAAGTGCAGTATGGAAGGGCTAGCCCTCAATCATCCAAGTTTAGATGGAGCTTAAAGGATCCCAAGGCAAGGTTCACAATAGGGGGGAATGACTTAAAGTCTAAGAGAGAGTGCGAGTGAAGAATAGAATTCTAAGGAATAAAGGAGAGGGAAACAGCTACAAACAGATACACAAAAGGGGTTCAAGGAATAGAGGAATTTCAAAGAGCCTATTGCTTAGGCTAGGGAAAGCTTTAGGCATGCCCAGCAATGAAGGATGCCGACATGTCTATAAGTTTGCCAGAACACACGATATTAGAGGATAGGATCCCGGGGGATCAAGTTTGAGTCATGGACAATAATTTGCAGTACTACCATGCCTCAAACCATAGCATAAACACATAGGGGGTGGAGTTTTGGAATTACAATAGATTTAGAATAGCCAGAAAGAAATTACAGCATGCTAAAGTAAGTATTGAACTATACATAAGCAGTAGGTAGACATGCAGGCAAAGATAGTAAATAAACACATTGTTGTGATTGCTAAAAACCTTAATCAGGACATACCAGTTTCAAAGAAGCAAAATACAGCAGTAGCAGTACTTGAAAAACAGGCCACAACACAAGTAATAAGAGAGAATGCTTTTTGAATATGAGTGTGAGTTCAGAAAACTAAGAGTGTTCTGTGTTATGTTAATGAAAGAGCAGATATTTATAGTGTGAAAACGTGCAGAAAATAAGGCAAGAAATAACCATGTACCAACTAAAATCAATCAGTAGAAGAACTTCCTTTGATTAAGAAGTTCAAACTTAAACGGTAATGAACATAAATCATTTAAGGAAAGAGATTCAGTAAGCATCTTGTGCAAAGTAGGCAATTGGGGGTAAATACATAGGAATTTAATTAAGGGAAGAATCTTTAAAATACATGGTTAAAAAAATAAGGTAAGTAACAAAATAAAATCAATCAGTACATAGTAAATCAAGGAGTCAGGGATTCGAAATTACGGGTTCGTGAGTAAACCAAACCAGAAAGGCTAAGTAAAATTTTCGAATCAAACCAAGTAACATGGAAATTAGCCAATCAAGGAAAGAATCAATTAGACTTACACAAAGGAGGTCCGAATTCAGTCAAAATTGAAAGTCATTTTAGAGGGGAAGATTATCATATATAAAGGGTACACAAGTATTAGGTATGCGAGGCTGAATTTAGGACAAAGAAAAAGCGTCATGCAATCACAAAAATCAGTAAGTAGTGAACTATAGGAACATGGTAGTCATCTTAGTGACCAAGAAGAGGGAGAGTATCAAATAGCATGCAGAAGGTCCAGTAGAAAGACCTTAGAAGAGTTTAGCAGGAAATCAGAATTATATAAAGAAACAAAGGTTGAAACAAGGACTTTGAAACTCAGTCGAGCAGTAAGTGAAACAACTTTAGAAACTCGAAAAGCTCCAAAGAAGTTCGGGTTTTGAAATCAAACAAGTTCAAAGATGAAGAACAAGCAAATCACATAGCGAATAGTCTCAATACTCGAATGAAACCCCAAATTTTAGGGTTTTGCGATCAATCGAGTGTAGAGATGAAAGGACAAATAATCAAGGAAAAAATACTGACGAAATAAGTTCAAAAATCTCAAAAAGGAACTAAGACTTTTAACATGCAACTTCCAGTAGAAGAAAGACATAAGAATCACAGTAGAAGAATACATAAAGTAACATAATAGAAGAAACTCATAAAGAAACGCAGTAGAAGAAACCCATAAGAAACACAGTAGAAGAAAAACATAAGAAATACAGTAGAAGAAACACATAAGAAATACTGTAAAAGACACACATGAGAAACACAGTAAAAGACACATATGAGAAACACAGTAGAACACACTAAAGATTAGAGAAACTTTTAGGGATAACTTAACGAAACCCTAAATCGGAAAAAGATGAAGGCTCTAAAGGTATAGTTTTGAAAGAACTTTGAGAAAATGTTTGAAATCTTAGAGAAAACACAGATATACAACAGACCTAAAAGAATCGGAAAAACCTCGAAGGGTTAGGGTTTCAGAAGAACTCAGGTGATGAGAAAGGATTGGAAAGTCATTGATATGAGACGAAGAAGTCAAGATCAGGCTCGAATAACCATGGCTGGCAGAAGCAAGGTCGGAGATGGCCATAGAACTTGAATCAAACAAAGTCTGGGCCAAGCTTCCTCATGGTCAGGCCTTGAAACCATAGTAACCAAGCGTGTAGGAGTTATAGAAGGCCGGTATAGGATTTTAATAGCCTTGGAAGCCATGAATTCCGGTGGTTTTAGGGTGGAAGTGGAGGGAGGCGGATAGGGTTTGAGAAGCTTTGAGAGAAAATTGGGAGAAAGGTGGGATTCAAAGGTGGTTGGGGATGCAAAATGACTAGGGTTTGGGGGTAAGGGGAAATTACAAAAGGAAAGATTAAAAGGTGGTTGTTGATCATTTTGATTAACGACCTGGATTGAATGGGGAATCTGAGCGAGTTATTTTAAAAGGGTCATGGGTTGGGTAGTTTAATATTTGGGCTGGGTAATTGGGTTTTAGGATTGGGTTTAATTGGAGGTTCAAATCCGGCTAAAATTGATATGCAAATGAGCTGTCATTTAAATAGCCATTTTCCCTTATTTGATTTTTAAAAAATAGTAAAATAATTTCTGTAAATAAATTAAGGATACTAAAATGATTAATGATACATAATTATTAAAGTAAAAATACTAGAGTCAATTTTATAATTATAAACACAATTAAATATTAAAATAGGCTAATATTATAATTATATGCAATTTAGCTTTAAAATGCTAAATAAATTTACACAAATATGCAAAAAATTATGTTAGCTATATTTTAATATAAATATGAGAATCAAATAAATGAATCACCAAAATGATAATTTTGGGGATAATTACTAGGTTCTCCCTTGATAAAATAAGGCAATAAATTAATTTAAAAAAATCTTTGAAAAATTAAGAAAAAATAATAAAACCTTGGGTTATGCTTATATATGCATATACATGCTATTTTGAAAGGTATTTTGCATATAAAAATATATATAGGAAAAAATTGGGTATCAACAGCCGGTAGCTATTCTAGACCGACAGGTTTGTCAGTTGAGATCAAAGAGTTTTTCTTCTGTTCGTGCTCAGTGGAGAGGTCAACCTGCTGAGGCATCGACCTGGGAGTCCGAGTCCGATATGCGGAGCCATTATCCCCATCTTTTCCCCGACTCAGGTACTTCCTTCTTATGTTCGTTCGAGGACGAATGGTTATTTTAGAGGTGGAGAATGTGATGAACTTTGTTTCAAAAACAAAAATCTGTATTCCGAGGCCTTAAAAACCTCTTTCTACATCACCTCGATCTGTGTGCGCAGTCCGAGCGCGTAGCCGGAAAGCCAATATGTGACAATTTGTGAAAAATAATTTAATTTAAGTTACTTCGATTAATATTTTGGGTAAACGGATCCGGACCCGTAGTTTGATGGTCCCGGAGGGTCCGTGGGAAAATATGCGACTTGGGCATATGCCCGGAATCAAATTCCGAGGTCCCAAGCCCGAGAAACGAATTTTAAAGAAAATAGTTTTCTCGAATATTTATGAGTTTTTGGGAAATGAAATGTGTTTAAAACTTGATTGTATCGGCTCATATTTTGGTTCCGAAGCCCAGTACACATCTTATATGTGAATTAAGATGAGTTTGTGAATTTTGGTAAGAAACGAAAGTCATTTGAGGTGATTCGGACTCGTAGTTGTGAAAATTGATACTTTGAAAGTTTTGAGATTTTTTTCTTAGATTACTATGCTATATTCATTGTTTAAGAGGTTATTTTAGCAATTTGATCGCACAAATAAGTTCATATGATGTTTTTGAGTTAGTATGCACATTTGGTTTGGAGTCCCGAGGGCTCGGGTGAGTTTCGGGTAGGTTCGGGGATGTCTTAGGCTTAAAACATAGATGTTGTAGGTTCAGAGAAGTGCAAATCTCTGAACCCATCAGTGCGGTCCGCATTGATTTTGTGATGTCCGCGGTGGGTGCTTTGCGGCCGCACTCAATTTTGTGCGGTCCGCACAGGTTCACTGGTCCGACTTTGGAAGCCTATACTTTTGATCTACAAGGAATTTTGAGATGATTCAAAAACGAAAGTTATAGCCCTTCACGTCAAGTTTCCATAAAGGTAAAGAAATGAAAATTTGGAAATTTATATAGAAAGTTATGGCCAAAATACTAAAGCATGTCACTGCAGTTAGCATGATGAGTTCCGTGGCCGCACTCCTTTTTGTGCGGTCCACACAGGGGGTCTGAGAGGGGTATATTTAAATGGGATTTTCAGTTATTTTTCATTTTTCAAAACCCCAAAAACATAATAGGTGATTTTCAAACAACCTTTCTTCTCCAAAATATTAGTAAGTGATTTCTAACTCATTTTCTTTACTCCTTATCTTCTTTTTACAAGATTTCATCCAAGAATCTAGGAGTTTCATGGTGGAATTGAGAACATTGGGAAAAACCTAAGAATATTGAAATTTGGGGGATTTATACCTCAAATTGAGGTCGGATTCCAAAACCAATTATATATCCGAGCTCGAGGGTGAATGTGTAATTGGGTTTTGGTCCGAATTTCGAGTTTGAACCAAGCGGGCTCGGGGTCGATTTTTGACTTTTTGGGAAAAACTTTAGAAAACTTATTTCCAAGCATTAGAATTGATTCATTTAGCATTTATTAATATAATTAAGTAACTTGTGGCTAGATACGAGCGAGTTGGTGGTAGAATCAAGAGGTAAAGCGATAGTTGATGCTTGAATTGTGTTTGTGGCATCGAGCTAAGTGGTTGGTCTAACCTTAGCTTGAGGGATTAGGAGTTGTGTCCTATTTGCTATGTTCTTTTTGTTGAGTACGACGTATAGGCATGGTGACGAGTATCTATACGTTGGTGTCAAGCATGCCCGTGAGTCTTATACTATGATTAATATGACTCTGCTTGTATTGTTCATGCCTTTTGTGATGATTTCTATTGTTGAACAAGGCTTGTGGAAGTAATATTGGTATTTGAATATTGAAGAGTGTTGGCTCAAGTTGTAAAATGAATTATGGAAGTATAACTGGAAATTGAACCTTATAGAGCATTGGCTCAAATTGTGAAGTAAGTGTGAAAAGGAAAAGAGAAGAGGATTTTTGATATTGTTCCCTCGTCGAGATTCGATTTGTAATGACCCGACCAGTCATTTTGAGTTCTAGCGCTCCGTTCAGCAGTCTGAGGATATGAACAGCTTCATTTCAAATATTGTGACTTGTACGTGTGGTCGAAATTGAATTTCGGGAAGTCTAGAGTTAATTTGGAAAGATAATTCTCATTTCGGAAGCTTAAAGTTGAAAGAATGAATTAGGACTGGAATTTTGAGTAAATGACCTCGGAATTTGGATCGGAAGGTTCCAACAGGTTCGTATGATGATTTCGGACTTGGGCGTATGCCCGGATTTGGTTTTGGATAATCCGGGAGCATTTTGGCGCCTATTGTGAAAGTTAGCATTTTAGAAGCAAGTTCATGAGTTTGGTTTGAAGTGCATTTCAGTGCTATCGATGTCCGTTTGGGATTCCGAGACTTTGAATAGCTCCGTATGGTGATTTTGGAGTTGGGGACACGATCTGAAGTGAATTCGGAGGTCCGTAGGTCATTTTGGAGCCATTTGGCTAGAGATAGAAATTTGAAGGTTTTTGAGAAGTTTGATCGGAGGTGGACATTTTTATATTGGGGTCAGAATCCAATTCTGATAGTTGGAGTAGGTCTGCAATGTTAAATATGAGTTGTGCGCAAAATTTGAGGTCAATCGGACGTGATTTGATAGGTTTAAGCATCGGAAATAGAAGTTTTAAATTTTGAAGTTCATAAATCTTGAATCAGGGTGTAATTTATGGTTTTAGCATTGTTTGATATGATTTGGGGACTTGATCAAGTCCTAAATGTGTTTTGGGATTGGTTGGTAGGTTTGGTTGAGGTCCTGGGGACCTTGGGTAAATTTCGGGTGGCTAACAGATCAAATTTGGGAGTTGAAGAATAGCAGAAGGATCTGGTTGTTGGTGTTTCCGCTTCTGCGGTTCGGTAGTCGCAGAAGCGGCCCTGCAGAAATGAAAAGGGAGCCATAAAAGCGATTTATGGTTGAAGGCTCGTGGACAGCTGATATGATCAAGGTTCCGCAGAAGCGGGACCGCATCTGCGGAAGGTGGATCGCAGAAGCGAGAATGGTCAGCCTAAGGAGGATAGCAGATACAGTCAGGGTTCCGCAGAAGCGGGACCGCATCTGCGGATTGTATGTCGCAGAAGTGGAAAAGGCTAGGCCCAGGGGATGCCGCGGAAGCGGCGGATTGTCCGCAAAAGCGGAAATAACTGGAGGCAGAAGGTTATTTTAAAATCGGATTTTGGCCATTCTTCTCTCATTTTTCACTTGGCATGGGCGATTTTGGGGAGCTTCAAGAGGGGATTTTTGTCATCAACGATAAGGTAAGTTATCCCCTCTATTTTTTTGAGTTAAATACATCAATTATGTATGAATTTAAGCATGAGTTGTGTAGAAAAACTTGGGGGTTTTGGGAAAAAACCTAGAAATTATATTCTTGGAATTTAACCACAATATTGAGTATGGAATTTAGTGAAAATTATATATTTGAGTTCCTAAGATCATGGGTAATCCTTATCTTCGAAAAATTTTGGATTTTGGGCACGTGGGCCCGAGGGCGTTTTGGTCAACTTTTCGATCGGAGGTAGGAGTTGCATTAAATTAGATTGTAATAAATATTTGAGCATATATTAATGGATTTGCGTAACCGTTGGCTAGTTTTGGAGCGTGGTGCATCAATTAGAGTCTTCAAAAAGGCGTGGAATGCCGGTTATAGATCTTCGGAGCGAGGTGAGTCTGCTTTCTAAACCTGTAAGAGGGAAATGTCCCCATAGGTGTAGTAATTGATTATGTGCTCCTATTTGCGGGGGCTACGTATGCACGAGGTGACGAGAGTCCGTGCGTAGCTACTATTATGCTATTGTCCAGGTAGTTAGGACCCAAAAGCATGTTATACTTGGATTGTTTATGAAACCGTTGATAGCTTTAATTGCTTATATTACCTTGGATTAGTAAATGAATTTAAAAAGGGATTAAACGTCATTTTTCCTGAATTGTTAAAAGAGAAATTGGTTTATTTGGATAAATATTCCCCGATAAGTTCTTAATTGACTGATTGAGCATGTATCCCTATGTGTACCTGCATCTCATGCATGATTCGCGAGCAGGGTATGTGTTTATTTATGGAACGGGCCGAATGCCTCCGTAGATTAAATAGATGCATCTATGGTTCGGGCCGTTCGACCCTCGGCAGTGCACAGTTTACATTTCTGTTGGAGCATGCCGTCGACCTCGGCATGATTTGCGCATGATATACATTATTTCCTGAGAATTTTAAATATGGTTATTGCCTTTCATGGATTGATATAAATTGATAAAATAATGAAAAGTAAACCTTGAAAATCCTTTATTATTTGTTGAAGGTGTTTGCTTGTTTTCTCACTTTGTGAGTTAGAACTTCTATACAAATCCATGATTTCCTCATATTTTTAGTATATTATTATTGGACCTCTAGCAAGTATTGAAGTCGACCATCTCGTCTCTAATTCTTCGAGATTAGGCAGACTACTCATTGAGTACACGTTGTTTACGTACTTATACTACACTTCTGTGCATTTTTGTTGCACAGGTATATGTAACTCCAGTGGCCTACTGGGCGTAGCAGTGCGGATGATTCTGGGGCTAGGTGAGTTGCATTATCCGAGGCAACGCCCATCTAGTGTAGTCCCTTTCAGCATATTGTATTTATTTCCCGTCCACTGTATTTCTGACGAATGTTGTATTTTATTTCCTTATCAGTAGAGGCTCATGCACTTGTGACACCGGGTTCTGGGAGGATTTTGGATTATTCAGTATTAAGCCCTATATTGACTTAATGTTCATTTTTGTAAAATCTTTACTGTTTAATATTCAACGTATAAGAAAAATGATTTCTGCAAATACTAAAATTGGAATTTAATTACGCCTTCTGGTTGGCTTGCCTGACGGCGGTGTCCGGTACCACCACGACTCTTAGTGGATTTTAGGTTGTGACAATATAGTATCAGAGCAATAGGTTCCTAGGGTCTCATGAGTCATGAGCAAGTCTAGTAGAGTCTCACTGATCGGTATAGACACGTTTGTACTTATCCTCGGGAGGCTGCAGGAGTGTTAGGAGTACTTCCGTTCTTAATTCCTTATCGTGCAATTTTATTCCTGTGAGGCTTATGCCTTTGTCTCCTTCCTACTCAATCTTATGCAACACGAAACACTTGTTATAAATCAAGAGTGGAAGAATTTTAATAACACTACGGATGTGGTGTGGGTGTTTCTCCCTGCGGGGTTATTTGAGCTATTATCGTCGCCTTGTGGAAGAATATTCTGTTGTTTTGGCTCAGCAGCGGTACTTCTGAGGGCTCGGGGGCTGGGCACAGGTTTCCATGATGCTTATGATCGATTGTTCCGCAGTAATGATGCGATCGTAGGATGTTTTGCCTACGTGTTGGGGCAGTGAATGACTTGAGGGGAGGTTTACTCAGTGCACAATCAAGAGATTTAATATTTTATTCCTGGCAGGGGAAAAGGCAATCGAATTAAGGATGGTCAAATGTGGACAGGTGGAAGTAATGAGACTTGGTAATTGAAATCGTGGTGGAGTTTGTCCTATGATGGGGTACTGTTGTCCTAATTGAACGTATTAAGTTTGCTGGTGTTTTGATCTTCTACAATTCGCTTTTGGGGCAAGATATCATGAAATAGTATCGGAGATGCAACTATCAGATATCGCAGGGTACGGTGGTTCTGGATTGAATTAATATTTCAAATGTGGCGGTTCGAGAAAGATAACCTTCGAAAAAGTTTGGAGTTAGTAGCAAATTGTAGATTCAAGTACTATGAAGATAAATTTTATTAAGACAACGACTGAGCAACAAAAGATGAGAAAGACATATGGGAAGTGTCAGATGGAGTTTTAAACTTCTAAAGGGCCAGGCTTAGGGAGCGTAGACCGAGCAGTTGATTAAAGAAGTGAGTTTGCCCAAAGTGGGAGAGCAGTGGAACTGCGTAGGGGCTTGGTAATTAGATGACTATGCACCTTAAGGGAGTCTGGAACGATTTGAGAATATTGGTGCTTGGTTATTGGGGTCTACGGATCTAATTTGAAGTAGGGATTCTTGTGCGGCCGGAGATTTAATATAACGGAAAGGAGCCTCTTAAATGAAGAAGGATGTAGCATGACTTGAATTGAAGAGATGTTGTCGTGCACTTAAATTATATCCACGAGGGGTAAATGGACCTGTACAGCTGGAGAGTGAGCTCAGACTCAGGAAAGGTCATTGATGTCGAAGTGATTGTACCCCCGTGCAGCGGTGTTGGAAGATGTCGGGGAAAGCTTTCTATAGGTGGGTTACCCAAGTGAGCAGGTTAGCAGTTGCGTGGTTGGCGAGGCTCCTCCGAAGAATTTTATCGGTTATGTAGCAGAGAGATCGGTTGTGCGAATGCAGTGGGTGAATTAGAGTATAAAAGAATGGGGCTTTATGGAAGGAATCTGAGAATTTATGCGGTTGATCGCGCAAGGTTATGTCGATGAAAGCTGGGGAACCTTGGTGAATTCCAGAGTTATGAAATAATGGCTTCATGCTAAGTGGGAGAGTCCCACCGCTTATGATTGGGTTGCGTGGTTAATTACTTGCGATATTTTTGGCTATTTGCATATCGATGGGCTGTCTCAGCTAGGGGAAAAGAACATAAGTGGTGATTTGAGCAAAGAAATTATTAAAGGCATGCTATCGTTGGCCTTATTGGCCCATGTTCAGATTTAGGGAGTGATTCTGTTGGGTGCTCCATTGAGAGGGTATGCTTATGTTAAAAGAATCACGGAGTTGATTATATTCGGGCCAAGTCAGAGCGGGCGGCTCTCAGCAACGGTCCTAGTGGAACTCAAAAGATAAAGTGTGGTACCTGATGATTTCGAGCCTATAAGTACAGTTAAGAATCAAGCATTGTAGCAGATTAAGAGTAGGTGCCCAGAATGTTCTATGATATGTTAACTTTCGTATAGCATTTGAGAGATATGAAACAGCTCATGGGATTGAGACAGCATGGTCTCGTGATTTGAGGTCACTCGAGATGAGTGCAGATGGAGTATGTTTTGTGTTGGATGGAATTAGTATTATTTCTAAGGTAATTTGGGTGAATCGAAAGAAGATAAGCTGCTTAGACATAATTTAATTGGCATGTTGCTGGTAATGATCAGTTTCTTCAGCGCGATGAAGTTATGCAAGTGAATTGTGACGGTGCATGTGAGGCTTGTCGGCCGCCTTAGTTAGTGGTAGTCAGAAAGTATTCTACTGTTGTGTCCTGATACGTGGAGGTGGGCCCCGGAAGGGGCTATGGTGTCTTAGACCACTTCTTAGAGATTTTCATGTTCTACGGTTATGAGAATTCGCATGTGTGTTGCTATGATTCTCCTGAAGTGAGTTAAGTGAAAGCTTTTATATGATGAAGTGTTAGCCCGATAGTGGTTCCGAAGCTATGATAAAAAGCGTGTTATATCGTATATTGGTATATTAGGTGCAGTGAGTGGTATAGAATTAGAAGTAAAGATCAAGGAAACAGCTCGGTGTGGACAAGGATGTCACAATCTCGGATGAGCAGGAAAGGAGTTTCAGTGTTTAAGGTAAGTCTGTATTGTCTTCAGTGTCACCTGAGACTGGTGTTTGCATCCTGGTTAATGATTCTTAACCCAGTTGATCGTTATGGTAAGTTGTGGGAGTGTGTCCCACAAGAAGATTGTATAAGTGTGGCAGGTAGTCACTGGATTGATTAAAGACTTAAACCAAGTATGAAGGTTGTGATGATATCGTTGATTTGAGAATATATGCCTGGAGGACACTCAGTTTATTGGGTTGTGGACTACGGAGGATTACTCTTGTTGCGATGGTTGTTCTTGTGTGTTATAAGAAAAAGGGAAGTTAGTATGGACCTTTGAAGGGTCATTGGCCTAGTTTGGTACGATCAAAAATGGCTTGAGATCTGTAGATGGATTTAAATGTGTATATGGGCTCTATATCAGACCAAACGTGTTCATTTCAGTAATGCGCTCCTCATGGAGGAGTAGACAGGGTGTTATCTCGTTGTCAGATATTCCATGGAATGATATATTGCGCCGTGTGAGTTGTGAGACGGCTTGGGAAATTGCTTATGTGTTGAGGATCCGCGTAGAGATGATGTTATATGAGTAGGATGGCTTTTGAGATTTCAAATCGTATATCGCACCTCAGTTGTGCTCGAGTTTTTGTGGCTTCTGGCGCTATATGTCTCCCCAGGGATGGAATTATGCACTTAGTGTGCTTGTGACCAATATTTGACATATTATTGAAATGAGCAATCTAGCTCGGTGCATATCTCCTTATCTGAGTTTTATGGGTGGATCGGGTGGTACGCCGCCATGGTTATGTTGTTTGGATCGGGTTGCGCACCGCAACAGTGTGAAGGTGAGTACAGTTCCCCGTATCTATTTTATGTGTTTTGTTTCCTATTATTATGAGGAAAGCTCGTGTTAGCTGTGTGCCCGCATCGCATTCGCGAGCGGGGTAATTGGATTTCCTTTCCAGAGTTCGTTTTCATTGCATTGTGTTCGAATTGGCAGCCTATTGGCACATTATGGCATCATATGAGACTTTTGATTATGTCTGGGTGGCTTATTGCCTAAGCAGTTCATACTAGGTGAGACGAGATTTTTAGTATTAGTGCAATCTGAGTATATGAAGTATATTATGGAGATAAGACCATTATTTGGTCCTGAAAGAGGTGATGGTTTTTGTCAGGGGTATAGACCTAATGATTTGTTGACCCGACAGTTGGTTATGAATTTTTGCACACCTCTTCCGTCGTGGCAGTATTGTAAATGTTAGAGTAAGACCTGTGTAGGTCATGGGGTGCAATGGGAGCATCTGATTAGTGGGATTTTGACTAAGTTGATCAGAAAATATCATTGTGGTCCCGTGAGTAAAGTGATGCAAGGTGTGGATTCAGCAGAGTTATGAAATCATGTTTGGGTACATCGTGTAGTGATTAATAGGGTGATCTTATGGTGGGAACAGGTCGGCCATAGAATCCCGGATGTTGGAATTGGGCTCTAAGGCGTATCTGCTTGAGTAAAAGAGAATATCTTCAGAATTGATCGAGCTAATGTGTTCAACCGAGTTGTGGTAGCACAGGAAGGTGCATGAGAAGTTAAACAGCGATTTCAGACTACTTCGGTGTAGTTCTCAGCACGTTCGAGGACGAACGTATGTTTAAGTGGGAGAGAATGTAACGACCTGACCGGTCGTTTTGAGTTCTAGCGCTCCGTTCAGCAGTCTGAGGCCGTGAACAACTTTATTTCAGGTATTGTGACTTGTACATGTGGTCTGTATTGAATTTCGGGAAGTCCAGAGTTGATTTGGAAAGAGAATTCTCATTTCAGAAGCTTAAAGTTGAAAGAATGAACTAGGACTGGAATTTTGAGTAAATGACCTTGGAATCAGGATTGGAAGGTTCCAGCAGGTTCGTATGATGATTTCAGACTTGGGCGTATGCCCAGATTTGGTTTTGGATAACCCGAGAGTGTTTTGGCGCCTATTGTGGAAGTTAGCATTTTAGAAGAAATTTCATGAGTTTGGATTGAAGTGCATTTCAGTGCAATCGATGTCCGTTTGGGATTCCGAGACTGTGAATACCTCCGTATGGTGATTCTAGAGTTGGGGGCGCGATCGGAAGTGAATTCGGAGGTCCGTAGGTCATTTTAGAGTTATTTGGCTAAAGATAGAAATTTGAAGGTTTTTAAGAAGTTTGACCGGAGGTGGACTTTTTGATATCAGGGTTGGAATCCAATTCCAAAAGTTGGAGTAGGTCCGCAATGTCGAATATGACTTGTGCGCAAAATTTGAGGTCAATCGGACGTGATTTGATAGGTTTAAGCATCGGAAATAGAAGTTTAAAATTTCGAAGTTCATAAAGCTTGAATCGGGGTGTAATTCATGGTTTTAGCATTGTTTGATATGATTTGAGGCCTCGAGCAAGTCCGCAATGTGTTTTGGGATTGGTTGGTAGGTTTGGTTGAGGTCTTGGGGGCCTCGAGTAAATTCCGGGTGGCTAACAGATCAAATTTGGGACTTGAAGAATAGCTGAAGGATATGGTTGCTGGTGTTTCCGCTTCTGCAGTTGGGTAGCCGCAAAAGCAGAAAGGGAGCCGTAGAAGCGATTTATGGTTGAAGGCTCGTGGACCGCAGATGCGGTCAAGGTTCTGCAGAAACGGGACCACATCTGCGGAAGGTGGATCGCAGAAGCGAGAATGGGCTGCCAAGGGAGGACCGCAGATGCGGTCAGGGTTCCGCAGAAGCGGGACCGCATCTGCGGATGATATGTCGCAGAAGCGGAAAAGGATAGGCCCAGGGGAAGCCGCAGAAGCGGCGGATTGTTCGCAAAAGCGGAACAGCAGAAGCGGAAATAGCTGAAGGCAGAAGGTTATTTTAAAATCGGATTTTGGCCAGTCTTCTCTCATTTTTCACTTGGCATGGACGATTTTGGGGAGTTTCAAGAGGGGATTTTCATCATCAACGATAAGGTAAGTTATTCCCCCTATTTTTGAGTTAAATACATCAATTATGTATGGATTTAAGCATGAATTGTGTAGAAAAACTTGGGGTTTTAAAACCTAGAAATTAAATTCTTGGAATTTAACCACAATATTGAGTATGGAATTTAGTGAAAATTATATATTTAAGTTCCTAAGGTCATGGGTAATCCTTATCTTCAAAAAATTTCGGATTCCGGGCATGTGGGCCCGAGGGCGTTTTGGTCAACTTTTCGATCAGAGTTAGGAATAACTATAAATTAGATTGTAATAAATATTTGAGCATATATTAATGGATTTGCGTAACTGTTGGCTAGTTTTGGAGCGTGATGCATCAATTAGAGTCTTTGAAAGGGCGTGGAATGCCGATTATGGATCTTCGGAGTTAGGTGAGTATCCTTTCTGACCTTGTAAGAGGGAAATGTCCCCATAAGTGTAGTAATTGATTATGTGCTCCTATTTGCGGGGGCTACGTGCGCACGAGGTGACGAGAGTCCGTGTGTAGCTACTATTATGCTGTTATCCGGGTAGTTAGGACCCAAAAGCATATTATACTTGGATTATTTATTCCTACCTAGACCAAAGAATTAAATCGGGTAGCCTTGATTTTCGCCGTATGAACACCATTTATCGGAGAATTTGTTTTACCTTTTTAAAGTTTGAATACCCTTTGAATTTTTTTTAGCTTCGCCACTAGTTAAGACACGTCTTAAAAATTTTCTTGTTGGAAATTTAATGAACGTTCATGATATTTTAAAGGATAAGCAAAATTAGAAATAGAGAAGACCTCTTTCATCTGCTTGGGAAGTATATAGTTTTCAGCCAGTATAATTTAGATGCTTTGAACTAGATCTGTCAACTTCAAGCACCAATGTAAAAATCCAACTACAGCACAAAAAGAACTAGCTAATTTGACTATCAAAACCCTATAAGAAGAGTTAGAAAGGTGGTTAAGTGATTTTTATTTTTAGACATTTTGCCTTGCCCAAAATGGCGAAAAGCCAAATAGCATATGAGTCTTTTTTTTTCTCCTTTTTTCCTTTTGGTTTTGAGTTTTGACTAATGGTAATGAGTGTTTGTGGTATTGTTTTGTAAACAAATAGCAATTTGTAGCTTATGCTTGTTTCTTTACTGCAAGTGCTAGTCATATTTTACTTTTACTGAGATTGGAAACTTTAACAAGAAGACCTGATAAAGACACCAACTTGGCTATTAAATTAGTCCATTAAAAATTATTTTAATTTAATAATAGTTGCACGCGCCTCAACTATTTTATCTGATATCTACTACTTTCATTAGTACAAGTATTTAGTAACTTTGTTCACTAAGACTAGAGGTGACAAATGGGCGAGTAGGGTTGGATATGGACGGGTCAAAAATAGGTAATGCAAAAGCGAGTAAATTATCCGATCCGACCTATATTTAATATGGATAAAAAGTGAATTCACCGGTAGATAATATGGATATCCACTTTTGAACACGTCATGACGGTACCCAGTCTTCACGACCAGGTAAGCCTAACACATTGTGGAAGGGTAACAACATTTATGAAATTTGCAATCAAAAGCTAAATAACATGAATAATGTACACAGTTGCCGCCTGATACATACACTTTAATACTTTAAATTCTGAAACTATCCCAAAGAACCGGAAACCCACGGGCAACACAGGCTAAGAATAATACATAAACACTGCTCTAATCATCCGGAAAGTCTATAACAAGGAAGAACAGAATAGCATCTAGCTAACTAAAGGGTAGAGTGAGAGGGAGACTCTCCAGTCTGCGGACGCGGCAAATATATCTCAAGTCTCCGAAATGCTCCCGGCAGCTACTGATAATGCACTTGCGTAGAGGTACCTGGATTTGCACATGAAAAATATGCGCAGAAAAGGCGTGAGTACCCCACAGCGGAACTCAGTAAGTACCAAGCCTAACCTCGGTTGGGTAGTGACAAGGAAGGTCAGGGCCCTACTGAGGCAAAAATAATATAGCAGCAAAAATATTAACAGTGTAAAAATCCGATGAAAACTAATGGACGTAGCATTATAATAAGACAGCTCGATGAGATAATAATACTACAACGACAGAACAGAAACGCAGAGTAAACATAGCTAAATTGCAACAAGAATGCCAACGAGGGTCTCCCAGGATACCGTCCTGTAGCCCTTTCCTCAATTGTCCAATGGATCTCTCGGGATACCGTCACGTCGTCCAACTCTCATATCAATATCAAAGGATCTCCCGGGATACCATCCCGTATTCCAATCACCAGTGTGCAGGGGATCTCCCGGGATACCGTCCCGTAGTCCCAAAATAAAAGTGCAGGGGGATCTCCCGGGAATCGAACCCGTAGTCCCAAAGTAAACAAACAAGGGGGGAGCTCCCGGAATCCCACATCCGTAGTCCCAGTGTAAATGCGCAACCAAAATCAGAGAAATATTCAGAAATTGAAGTACAACAATACAAGGCAACAAATAATACTGGCCTAACATGCTCCACGTAATCACAATTAAGGCAATTTAAGCAATTAGGCAATTTGGATCAATTAGACATGCTCTTTTACACTAGCACATGCTATAATAGCAAGTAGGATAAAGAAAATATGAAAGAAAATCCAGTTCAAATATTTAAGTAAAAATTCGTTTTTCAACAATTAGCTCAAGTACGCGCTCGTCACCTCACGTACAAGGCATCCAATTATCAATTATCACATCCTATGGGACGAAGTCCCCCACACAAGGTTAGACAAGCCACTTACCTCGAACTGGTGCAAAATCAACTAAGGAACGATGCCTTTGCCACGAGTATCCGACTCCAAATGGTCCAAATCTATTCAATTTAATTACAAATCGTAGATAATATTATAAACAACTGATTCAACTAATAAAATAAAAGCTGGGGCGCAAAAATAGGTAAAATAACCAAAATGCCCCTCCATCCATCATCTCGGAATTGAATACTTTTTACGTTTTCAGAACCCTCGTACTCTCACGAGTCTAACCATATAAAAATCTCCCAAATCGGAGGTCAAATGCCCCATCAAAACCCCATAGTTAGGTCTAAGAAGTTTACCCACTTCCCATTCAAAAACACGAAATTAAAGGGTGAATTTGTGATTAAATTAATGGGTTTTAGTCATAGGAGAGTAGAGAATCGTTACCCAGAGATTGACTTTGAAAAACCCTTGAAATTGCTCCCAAATCCAAGCTCCAAACCTTGGATTTTGGTAAAAATGACAAAACCTCACTTTTGAAATATTAAATACTACCAAGGGGTCTAAAGCATCGCGAACGCGGGAGTCAGCACGCGTTCACGAAGAAGGAATTATTAAGGGATCAGAAATTCCCTTCACGATCGTGAAGGGACAGATGCGAACGAGAAGGCCTGGGTTCGGTGAGCTACGCGAATGCGACAACCATGACGCGAACGCGGTGAAGAAACAGGTGAAGCTACGCGATCGCGGGTCGCCAATCGCGAACGCGATGAAGGAATTTGACATCTTCCAGAAATACTCTACGCGAATGCGTAGATTAGGAAGCGAATGCGATGAGAGAGAGGACTAAAGCTACGCGAACGTGATGCCTTCTACGCGAACCCATAGAAGGAAGACTGACCTGCAATTTTCTGCAGCAATCTTCAACCTCAAATTGCTCCGTTGAGCATCCGAAACACACCCGAGGCCCCCCGGACCTCAACCAAACCTACAGACATATCCCATAACATCATTCAAACTTGATCCAATCCTTAAACCACCTAAAACAATGCCGGAAACACAAGTTAATCAAAGATTCAAGCCTAAGAACTCCAAATTCCAACCAAACACGCTTTCGATCAAAAACATAACCAAACCTCGCCCGAATGACCTGAAATTTTGCACGCATATCTGAAATGACATGACGAAGCTATAGAAACTTTCAGATCCAAATCCGACCCCCGAATCAAAAACTCACTATCGGACCGGAAACTTCAAAAATTCAAACTTCGGCATTTCAAGCCTAAATGAGCTACGGACCTCCAAATTACATTCCGAACATGCTCCCAACCCCAAAATCATCTAACGGAGCTAACGGAACCATCGGATTTCCATTCCTAGGTTGTCTTCACACTGTTCCAACTACGGATCATTTTCCAACTCTTAAGCTCTCATTTAAGGACTAAGTGTCCCTAAACACTCCGAATCCTAATACCGAACGTCCCGGCAAACCAAAATAGTAGAAATGAACTTAGGGAAAGCAGTTAATGGGGGATCGGGGCGTAAATTCCAAAAACAACCGGCGGGGATCGGGGCGTAAATTCCAAAAACAACCGGCCGGGTCTTTAAATCCTCCTACACTTAAACATTCGTTCGTCCTCGAACGAGCATATAGAACATACTTGAAGTAGCAAAAAGATGAGGGTACTGGCTGCGCATACCCTGCTCGGTCTCCCAAGTCGCCTCCTCAGCCGGCTGACCCTGCCACTGGACCTTCACTGAAGCAATGTTCTTTGACCTTAACTTTCTGATCTGCCTGTCCAAAATGGCCACTGGCTCCTCAACATAGGATAGATCTTCGTCCAACTAAACTGAACTGAAATCCAACACGTGCGACGGATCGCCGTGATATCTCCGGAGCATCGAGACATGAAATACTCGGTGAACTCCGGCTAGGATGGGAGGTAAGGCAAGCTCATAAGTAACCTCCCCAACTCGCCTCAAGATCTCAAAAGGCCTAATAAATCTCGGACTCAGCTTCCCTTTCTTTCCAAACCTCATGACGCCCTTCATAGGCGAGACCCGAAGCAGAACCCGCTCGCCAACCATATATGCCACATCACGAACCTTCTTGTCCGC